>ARYC01007076.1:0-32659 GCA_000711775.1 Oxytricha trifallax
TTTTAAATTGTGTTTTCAGACTAATTTCAATGTGGTGAACAATTCGAAACAACTTTAAATGGTTAGAGAGCATTGCCTCCTTGAGGGCTTTGGAAATGAACAATTTCTTTGTGTGCAACTTTAAAATGAAATGTTTTAAATTGTCTAAAATTTAATTTAAATCATTTTAAAGTGTTCTGTGTCATCGTCAAATGCAAAGAGAAAAATCTAGCGAGCTTATAATTAAGAAAACTGTAACAAGCAAGAGTAGAATACTTTTGAATTCACATGAGTTTATTCTCCCTCCGATTTGGGACTTTTATATAGTATATTATGAAATATAAAATGTTATGTATCTATTAGCCTCTTAAATTAAAGGTAATCATTGAAGATGTAAAATCATTGACCATTTTAAATTGTGTTTTCAGACTAATTTCAATGTGGTAAACAATTCGAAACAACTTTAAATGGTTAGAGAGCATTGCCTCCTTGAGGGCTTTGGAAATGAACAATTTCTTTGTGTGCAACTTTAAAATGAAATGTTTTAAATTGTCTAAAATTTAATTTAAATCATTTTAAAGTGTTCTGTGTCATCGTCAAATGCAAAGTCAATAATCTTACGAGCTAATAATCTAGAGAGAAAACTGTAACAATCTTAAGATTTATAAACTTATGATATGTTTAGTTTTATTGATATTATGTGGTTGATACTGAAATTTATTAGAATTTCCTTTCATAGCCCACAGCCTATGATATAGTTAACTATTTTTATTTAAAAGTATCAATGAAATCATTAAAATTTCTATCATTTTTATTTTGTAATTGAAACAATTATACCTATAACTGCTTGCAAACTTATTTGCGCTTTATTTATCTTAATCACCTATTTCTCTACTTTATTTTTAACATAAAAAATTTATTTATAAGAATATTTAATTATAAAGACATTTCTTCATTGTCTTTTCTTTCATGATTATCTCTATCAAAATTAATGCAATTATATGTTTCAATTCAACCAATCAGAAAGAGTTTTAGGATATTAAAATAAGATTTAAATAAAATTTATATCAAAAATTGGAGCATACAATTAATTGAATTGAAATTTATAAAATCATTCAACTAATAGTAAACAAAAATTTTTATAGAATTTCTTTCTCTCTCATCAAATTTACAATATTTTTGTTAGCTATGAATGCTGATAATTTTCAAATTCTCTCTCCGATATGTTATATTTTGATAAAGTAAAGTTTTTTGAGAATAAATGAATTTTTTGATTAATATAGAATGTTGATTAATTAAGTTTTAATAAGTCTTAATAGAAATGCGAAAAGTGAATATATAAGGAATATAAAGGAAAGTAAAATACTAATATTGTAGAAAGTTATTGCTCAAATATAACAAGATATTCTGAGCTAATAAATGAGCACATGAGCGCTAAATATGTGCGCTCATGCGCTCATTTAATTAAATTTCAGTCCATATCAAAGGACATTAGTCTTAATTCTGATTCTTAAAAGAGAATCCACTCTCTGCATTAAAGCCCTATTTTTAATTATTTATTATAGAAATATATTCATTTTTATCATATTTAAATTTACGTAATTTATTAAATTAAAAAATTACAACACAAATTAATTCTCTATAAAGAAATCCTATTAAGTTTAATGTATTTAAGCTTTAATTAAAAATTAAAACTATATGATTAAAATGAATATATTTCTATAATAAATAATTAAAAATAGGGCTTTAATGCAGAGAGTGGATTCTCTTTTAAGAATCAGAATTAAGACTAATGTCCTTTGATATGGACTGAAATTTAATTAAATGAGCGCATGAGCGCACATATTTAGCGCTCATGTGCTCATTTATTAGCTCAGAATATCTTGTTATATTTGAGCAATAACTTTCTACAATATTAGTATTTTACTTTCCTTTATATTCCTTATATATTCACTTTTCGCATTTCTATTAAGACTTATTAAAAACTTAATTAATCAACATTCTATATTAATCAAAAAATTCATTTATTCTCAAAAAATTTTACCTTAGTATAATTTAATTAAAAATAAATGGTATTTATCGTATACCTTTTTTCATTCAGATCAATACTTGAGTTGCATAACTCAAGTATTACTATCATACCATAGAAATACAAGCTTATTTATTTAAATATTTGCTTTAATCTGTAAAATTATGGGATATCAATAAATAAATATGCTAGCATTATTTTTAAGTATCATATCGAGTTTCAAAATCTGCACTAATATAAACACTTAATGGCATTCTAATAGTCTACCATTTCAGAATAATATCATTAATGAGATACTTTTGCAAAAATAGTTAAAATTCGAGATATTATTAATAATTAATTGAATAAATAATTCAATCACTAGCTATAGAAATAAAAAAGAGCTCTATATAGCAATAATATCAAAAAACAAAGTATTGCAATAATATCAAAGTATTATATTTGTGGTGGGAACAATTAAACTAAAGCAATTAATAATCTACTGAATGCAAAGCTAAGGTGTTTTATCAGATAGCATTTAACTTATTTAATATAACTACTTATATTTGTTAATAGCTACATACTAGCTTCTGTAAATAGATCATAATATGCAGGTTATCAATAGATCTTCTTATTATTTTAGGTTTTCGACAAAATTCCCCGACTGGAAAGTTTATGAGATTTGTAGTCTTGTATTTATTTAAATTTTGCTCAATAAATATAATTTTTCCCGCTTTCATCAGCATATCTGAGATGAGAATTATTTCATTTAAATTATTTTTTATTCTTTGATCATATTAACTATATTAAGAATTCCTCTTTATCTATTGTATTATTTTCTAAACCATCATAATCTTAACCGGTTAAATTCTTATAAAAATTAGCTAAAAGTTAAATATCCAAAAGATTATGAAATTTTTTTTTGAATTTTTAATATTGATATCATTCAAAGAATTTAATTATTCGTATTTTATTTGAGTAATAAGAGATATTAAATATTCAGTTTTCTTGAAATTAATAACTTTAGCGTCCTTGATATTCGAGATTATTATAAAAAATTGTATGTGTAATATTTCTTTAAAATTTCCATTTGCATAATGTTTTTCAAAAATCCAATCTAAGTCTGATTATCCACATCTTTCATAATAATAGGTGCTTATTATTTTTACTAATTGTATAAGATTATTTTGAGCCATGATAATTAAAAAGTGGCATATTGTTTAATTTACTAAAATATTTGCGCTTTAATTGTCAAGATATGAAAACCTAAATTAATTATTAATTTTTTAATGAAAGATTAAAATTTATAAATACAAAAATATAATTTTTACTTGAAATATATCTTAATGTTAGTGTAAAGTATAAATGAAAAATTAATTAGAATGGTTATTATATTAAAACAAATTTAAACGGACATTCTCAATATTCCTTCCCCAATTCGTAACATTTTTAAAGGACTTAATCAAACTTATCTTTTCTTAATCCACTTTTTTTTTATTTAACATAGATTTTATTAGCTTTTTTCTCAAAATCTATAAACTCAAGCAAAGTAAAATACTATACAAGGGAGAAATAAAAATTATTTCAGAACCTGGCGCCTATTTGAGCTACGAGTCGCCAATTATAGAATCTAATTTCTCAAATAGGAAACTAAAAATTAACACTCTAAACTCCTTTTTGAAGCTACGCAAATTACTTATATTCACATAAGTAATCATTCCGACTTATTAGTTTATTTCTGATATTAGCGACAACACATGTTTAATTTATAAAAATATTGGCATATTAAGTAGACAAAGAGAAATACACTACACAGATCAATATCTCTCAACAAATCCCTATTTAACCCATTAATACCTGTTCACCCCGAGCCCCCCCCCACCTCCATATAAATAATTTTTATTCAGTGTAATTTTTCTTGCCCTGTGGGCGGCTATAACATATTATGATTTATTTTTATAAGATTCACTACGTCCGTCATCATTTTTTTGTACATGCTCCCATAGGAAAATATTTAAAACTCCAAACAAATGTTATTTTTATATATAATATTGCATATTTTTAGATAAGAAAGTTTTTTGTAACATTCATATTATTGTACTTTTAATAAGTTAACCATACAATTAAAAATAAATATACATTCCAGTTAAAAATGAAATTGTATGGTTAACTTATTAAAAGTACAATAATATGAATGTTCCAAAAAAATTTCTTATCTAAAAATATTTAATATTATATCTAAAAATAACATTTGTTTGGAGTTTTAAATATTTTCCTATGGGAGCATGTACACAAAAATGATGACGGACGAAATGAATCTAATAAAAATAAATCATAATATGTAATAGCCGCCCGCAGGGCAAGAAAAATTACACTGAAAAAAATTATTTATATAGAGGTGGGCCGGCTCGGTTTGGGGGGAGGGGGGAGGGGTGGGGGCCGCGCTCGGGTGAACAAAATATCATATCTATTAAAAAAAAATTGTTAAAAGTCTCACATCAGTTCTTACTAAAATGAAAAATCACTAACAACCAATTTAGTAGAAATAATACAACATGAAAATGGACTACTTACTCAACAATTAACTTGACAGTTTTGAACAAAAAAAACGAATCAACACATCATCATATTTACTCTTCTCTCAAACGTAATCATGGAAGATGAAATGTCTATACTCTTAAAATATAACTAACTTAGGGCAATACCTCAATCCAATTAAAAAAACTAATCTAAGTATAATTTTTCAGAAATCGATCCTTTTTATGAAAATGCTTTCAATAAAGCCATTATTTCGTTAATATGAATTCCACCATTAGCATTAATCAATCTGAGATGGAAAATAAAAGCAACGTTATGACTCAAATTATCTAAAAGCGCTCTCAAAAGTATCTATATTTACACTAAAAACCTGAAATATATGAATAAAATAATCTAGAAAAGAGTACACCTAAATCTTTATCTTCTATATAAAACATATTGAGTACATTATTATTATTATTATTTAATGCTTTATCAGAAATTAATACTGAGGATTAAACCAATCAGATATATTGAGTACATAATTAGTAAAGGAAGGTGAAAATTTAGAGACCGAAATACAAAAATTAATAGAGACTAATGGACTTATAAAATTAATTGTCTGTTTTTAAGATCTAAAAATAAAATGTATAGGAAACTCTTCTAAGATTACATCAAGTACTGACTCATGCAATAAAAGCGATAAAGATAGAACTATAATATGAACAAGGGGGAAGTAGAAATCATTGAAAAAGATCCACCTAATTTAGAAAATAGCTCTGATCGGATGAGCCACTCAGCTTATCATACCAAGTACAATGGAGACGACTGGAAAGAATAACTGAAAAATCTAATATAAGAAAATTTGATGTTAAGATTATCGACATTTTGACAATCTTTAGTGGTCACCTTTTTCAAATTAACAGTCATGTCTATTTGTCAGACTCTTTGTTTTTTTAGATGAAATCACTATTTATAGCACTAAATTTCTTTAGTTTGTAAAATCTTTTATAAATTTACAATTTCTTTTCGATAATTATAACTTTTTTCATTTTTGCAACTCTTTTTTTAAGATGTGTTAATCACATATTGATAGCATATTATTATCCAAAAACACTTTTTACGATAAATCATATCACTATATAACAAACAAAATCCTTTTGTATTTTTAGTTTTATTTTGAATTTAATTAAGAATTAGACACATGTAAAACAGAGAGTCTTTAATACTTATTTTTTACTCACAGCAAGCCTTATATGCAAATTAATTTTTATTACTTATTAGAATCAATAGGAGATTGCTTATCAAGATAAATTCAACAAATAATTATCAATTATATATATAATAAAATACTTGTATTCATCTGGAAAAGATATATAAAAATAACTAGCGTTGAATGGTAAGAAAGCTTATTAAACATTTAATTTAATAGAACATTCTAATAATAAATTTTTATATTCAAAAATATTTTAATAATTATATAACGCCAATCTTGGAACTATTCCTTCAATTTCAGTAAAAATATATATATATATATATATTTTAATATATATATTAAAACCTTTTCTAAATATTTTGCAATTATACAGTGATTATTATTTACAAAATAGAAACATAATATATCTATTGATATTTTAATTGCCGATACTCTAAAAACATTCATGGATCACTATTTTAGTTAAATTATAATCATATTTTTAAGAAGGAAATTCTCAACAACTTTGAATAGCGTTCTTAATATGTTTTTTAATAATTTAAACTTAGTTATACCTTCTTTACGAAGCAAAACCAAGCAAATCTATAGTTCGCCGTCAATCATGCTGTTCTTTGATGCTGAAGAAGTAAATCAAAATAGAATTAGTACGGTTTTATATAGGACTAGAAGATCTAATAATCCATTATATGCAATTTATATAAAGATATTTTAAGTATTTAAAGCATTTAGTAGTTTATATGTATATTTAGTAAACGACAATTGATATACTTTCATGAACAAATGTATTCTAATGCACTAAACCTACTTCTTAATAAAGTCTTCTATTACTATCATAAACATCATTTATAAATTTAATCCTTTTATTTTTTTTAATACTAGGATATAATCTAAGAACAGTGATATTAATGGAGATCTGGTGAAACATTTAAAATTCAAAGTTAATCTAATCCTTATAAATAAAGCAAGTTATAAACTAATATTAAAAATTAACAATAAACTAAGTAAACTCAGTCTTTTTTTTTAAATATTCTTACAAGATTATCGTCTAATATAGCCTTTATTTCAAAAGATAAAATTTCATCTTATATTTAGGACTTTGACAATATAAACAAAATAATTGTAGTATTTCAATTTACTTCCACCTTAAACCTTGATATTATATTCATGATTTAATGAATCATTTCGATAACATAATTGATCAGCACATTCACATCTTACTATTCAGAACATCTGAATCTTGAAAAACAGTTTGACATTATTTATTTAAGTTAATATGGAGATATTCTCTAATGTATCAACATTTCTAAATAAAATTAGTTCAGGATAATCAGGAGCAAGTTTTCCTTTAATACCTTATTATTTCATTTATATTAAATTAATTGCATATATAATCTTATTCAAATGGTTTCTTCCTGCATAATTTATGTGATAACTATTTAGCAACTGGCTTTAAAGATTATTATTAAATAAAATAGAGGTATTAGCTGATAATTACAATTAAAATAATCATTTAAGTCAAATTACTATCATTCCCATTTCTTCTTCCTTCTCATTACCTTACTCATCTTAATAATCCACTACATCATCCATCTCCTTCTCTATATCATCCATATCCTTATTCTCCTTTTCAGTAAGTTTTATATTCTCGTTATGTGTTTTCAAATTACCAAAGATCTTATTTTGTCCATATTTATGGGCAAAATTTTAAGTTTCTATTATTAATTAAGTATACAATACTTTTCTAATTCCTCTCTGAAGAGGGATAATTATTATTAATAAGTCTTTTATCATTATATTTTTAGACATCAATCTCGTAAACATTTACTTTCTAATGCAAAAGCCATATTTAAACTTCAAAGGAACCTCAGTAATAATTTTAATTTATACTATATTCTAGCTCATTAAATTAAAAAGTACTCATGCATTTAATTCATTATAACTCAGTATTTTTTGCTCATATTAAAAATAGCATTACAAAATCAAAATAATAATATTTTATTACTATCTTTAATGTACTTGATACTGTAAAAAATCTTTCAAAATAGATATGCTTATAGGGAATATATATATTTATAATCATATTTAAAGATTACAGGAGCAGCTGTATTCATATTTACGATATATAAACTTATGCATATCATTTATTTTTCAAGCTTAAGGTACAATCTTTTCACTTTGTTCTATAAATATATTCTCTAAAGCTGATCTATAAATATTTGTTTTTATCAATCTCCATAGCTTAATAAGATTCTTTAGTATTATTCCTCGGCTTAGTCTCCCTCCAACATTTAATCTTTCAACTTACACATCATTTCCTTTAAAACACGAATATCTTAAGTAAATTGAATAAATCATTTAGTGGTATCAATTGTCTGGAATTTAATTATAAAATGGGACTGAAATTTGTTGAATTTGTTTAATATCATTTTTCATTTCTTGCCTTGGTGTTCCTTATTTAGTATATAAACTTAAAAACCAAAGCATATTGTTATCAATAGATTGATTTATAGTCAAATGTAATATAGCAATCTCAGGATTAATATCTTCAATCTTATTTAATTCTAATCAGCTTATTGATATATTTCTAACAATTTGATAATATATGGATGGATTCTTCTCTCCATTCTATCATTAAAAAAACATTGCTATAATAAAATTTAAGTGTTTAAAATTATATCTTTGTATAAATTTTTTTTCAAAATTTAAACTCAATTAAGCTTCCTAATTCCTTTAATATATAGATATCTAAAAATTCAAATAATTACTTTTAACAAGCTACTTTAAGCATAAAGTTTGATAAAAATTGAAGTAAATTTACGATACTTATGTACTAAATAGTGTTTTAAATTAATAAAAAGTAACTTTGAATGTCTTTGTATAAGCAATCTTCTCGTTTATTGTAAAGCTTAGACTATTCGAATTAAAATAATTATCATAATTAGTATCATATAAAATATTAGATACAAGGATTAATTAGATGATAAAAATGTATCTAAAATTAATTAAATCTGGATAAACAATCAATGAAAATTTGTAGATATTTGGCAAGTAAGAGCTAAATATTTAAAAATAAGAGTACCTCTAAAGTTATTAGATTTTATTAACTTTTCAACAAAAACAAAGGAAATAATATTGGGTTAAGAGAATAAATATCTAAAACAAATGAAATTGCTCAGGTAAATATACCTAACTGCTTTATGATAACTTCAGTTAATCTATATAATTATATAATGAATCCAACATATTCTAATCTTAATCTTCCTTTAAATCAGTAACTTGCAAGTAAGTTTACAGAGTAAAATATATTCTTAAGTGAAGCAGTAACTTTGAGGGAAAAATAATTAATAGTACTGATTTAGGAGACTCATTAAGTATTGTAGTTATCATTTCCTGAAGAAATGATCGAGAAATTTATCAATGTAAAACTTGTTCATAGAAAAATACCCATTGAGTAAGAAACTAAATGCAAAAATTTAAAAGTAAAATTAGACATCATTGATGCATATGGTTGCCTCGGATCATTGTAAATTAGGAGAATATATAATTAGATCATGTAAGTTCAGCGTATGACTAAGTTATCTATAAACTTTATAAGAAAATATTCTAATTTCAATTCATTCATTTTTTCTTAACTATTTCTTTGTAGCTAAATATAATATCTCCTATCTAAGCTATAAATAGTAGGTAAGTATATTTGTTTAAATAGTATCTGAAGTACTATAGTAAAATGTCCTTAAACTAAGCTCTCATCTGGATTTAATAGAATTAAATTATATATAATCGTGAGTTTCAAGTCTTACTTAAACGGAATTGGTTATATTTCTAGGTTTTTCTTTTCTTTGATTTGTTTTTGAAAAGCAATTTAATATTTATATAAAAACTAGAAATAGTCTCTTTCTTAAGATATTTTTGTAATATTTGTACATTATTGAAGGAATAATAAATATTATTATAGCTATAAATATTTTCTAGAAGCCCTAATATTTTCCAAGATTGAAATGAGTCTTAGTCTTATTTTACAATAATCATCAATTTCAGTCTATTTTGCCATTATTTTGCAGTCATTGAGACAAGTATTTATAATTAATGCAATAAATTACAATTAACGATGAATCTTATATCGTGATAGGAATAAAAATAAAAGTATATAGATGATGGGATAAAAGGAAAATAAATATATGTTCGATTTCTGATTAATTTACTATTTTATAATAACACACAATATAAAAAATATTAGCATTTGTTTAATTACGATTACACTATATTGCCTTTTATTACCACTCTATAATTTTTAATATTTTATTCGTCCAGGCTTAATCCTATTACTTAAGATATTACCATTTCGCAAGTCGATCTGATTCTTGAGGCTGGAGAACGCATAATTGGGCTTAAACAAAAGTAGTGGAAGTACACACTTTGATTGACTTGGTAAGTTCATCTTCATTGCTGTTAAGCAGAAGGTAAAGCTTTAATTAATATAGAATCAGCGGATTAATGAGCAGCAATATTTGATTGATACTGATATTTTGCATTAAAAATTCAATCTTCAGTAAAAAAGCACAATATTTCTTCATCTGCGTGAGACATAAAAGCTTTCTACAAATCAATAATATCTAAAAGGTAATGTCTTTTATTTTAAAATTAAGAATTTTTCAGTTTAGCAAACGAAGACCCCATGTGAAGAGTAATATATCTATGTGAACGAGGCTCAACTCGAGTTGGATGTGGCTATCTAACTGTAAGTGATGTCCAAGACAGAAAATTTTATCATTAGGGTCGAGATATCAAACACCTTTACTTCTCTACTCTATCTTTAACATTTCTTCAAAGGCATTTAGATATTTTTATTTTAGGGATAAATCTATTGAGAGTTTGCTTAAAATTGGTTTAGTTTTTTGTCTATCCCACACTACCGTTTTTAAATGATAATTTAGATTATTTTAAATTACATATGATGGATCTTGGTTATTTTCATAAGCACGATCAGGCTCCTACTGAATATATAAATTAATCCTTATATGTCTTTTTAGTATTCTTGAGAAGCCTCGTTTTATATTCAAGATTCTCAGGTATCTCAACAAATTGTGTGACTTTACAATCTTATATTTTAAAGTTTTCCAATGAATTCTTCTCTCCTTTGAGATATGATTGCAATCAAATTAGAGCTAAACCTTGCTGTAAAAATAAAATATCGTCAATCAATACAAATAAACTATACTTAGACGAATAATATTATTTTCAAAAGCAAATTTATGCATAATATCCCTCCAATTTTTAATGCAGTAAATATTTCTTGGAAAACAGGTATTTACAACTATCAAACAAGACAAAGTGGTGTGAATATTGTGGTTTTTATAAGAGAAGTTTAAATTACCGTTGAATAAGATAAAGGTTCATATACTCATAGGTTACCTTGCAATAGCGTTGCCAGCAATTGAGTCTATATAAGTCAGAAATACAATATTTATTCTCTGTTCTTCTATCCATACATTATTCCTACTATACTATTCTATAAAAATAATAATTTAAATATTACTAATTACACTATAATTTAGTCTTATTCAATATTTTTTTATAAGTAATTAAATAACTTGATGGGATGATAATATAAGCTACTATTCTATTTCCTTTTAGAAGTGACATAACTTGAGTAACTACTTTTAGTTCTAAAATGAATAAAAAAGTTTATATTCTATTTTTAATTTTTAATCCTTATTTTATTTTATTAGCAATTAATTAGCCTATTAAGTAAACTGTAACACAAGTGATTATCATATATTTAAACCTTAATATAGCTTGATTCATCATATTACATATATCTTTAAACATTACTGCTCAATCATAATTATTTAGTGAATTACATAAAAATTAACCGCATCTATGAATATCTATAAATTAAATTAAGAGTCTGCTATGCTGGTTTATATATATTATGAAGACCATAATGTTAGCATTAATATTGGATAGTGCATCTTGTCATCAAGTCAATTGAGTTAAGATTAAATGTCTTTTAATATTAAGTAAGTATAATCGAAATGTGGAAGTTGTTACAACCAAATTCAAAAAACTATAGAATTAGAATTTTAACATATTTATACTTAAAAAAAGTGAGTTATTTTGAAAATTTTACTAACTTAATTAAACGTATATTTATAAGGAAATGCAATAGCTCACTATATTCAAGAGTGATTGATTACTTAATCGAATTTTACAGTTAAAAAAAGCATCAAAAAACTGGAATACCTTTAAGCATTTCATTTTGCGACAAAATTCTTTAAGATCCAGTCGAGACCTACGTAGTGAGCATCACCTGTAACGACGCAAGTGCTTTGGATGTACCAAGTTCTACTATTAATGGTTTGGAGTCCGAGCATATCAGTGATTTTTGGGCAGCTCATAGCTTGGTAGATCTTGCTTGTTGGCGAATATCAATAAAACTGCATCCATGAGTTCCTCCTCTGTAACAATCTTGTGTACTACTTCACTGTCATCATCAACTCTGTCTCTATCATTGCAGTCAACGACGAAGATAATATCTTAAGTGTTAATGTAGTAGTGTCTGCAGAGGAGAATGATTTTGTCTTGATCGCTTACATACCATAATGTGAAACTGTTTTCTTGAAATCAACATTTTCGACATTGAAGCAGATGGTTGGAATGGTTCTGATGACATCACCGAGCTTGAGAATTTAGAGGATGGTGGTCTTACCTGCAGCATCGAGACCGATCATAAGAATATATTTTTCTTTCTTGCCCATAAATCTTTACCAAGCTTTAAAGAACATTGAAGCCCATTTTTCCTTTTTTATTGTAATAAAATTTGATTTAATATAATTCTAATTCTATAGTTTTTTGAATTTGGTTGTAACAACTTCCACATTTCGAATATACTTACTTAATAAGACTGAATTTACCCTGAAATTAAAGTGAAATTGTCATTCTCATTTTAAGCTTTTAATTGGACAGTCAACAGATCAATTAAGATGATTTATAATATCTTATATAATTCAATATTAAAATATTGCAAATATAATCCTACACTAATTTAATATCAATTGATTAATTAATGTCCCTTATTCAATTATAATTTAATATATTAGAATGTCTATCTCTTGATGCAAATGACAATCATATTTGTAATTGCATGCGCTATGAATAGTAATTACAGCAAGTGCTAAAGTAATTAATTATGAAAACTCTATTATAGCACGTTTTGTTGTTAAAATATTTATCCACCTATATTCACACATTAAAAATTTTAATACTTATATTTGGCTCTTCTCTGGTTACAATACAACTAAATTTTCTTAAATTCAACCTTTTATTGATAATGTTATATAAGAAATTGAGATCAGAGACTGAAGAGTTGTATTTATTGAGTTATAATATAAAATAAGCTTGTACACTCTCTGTATTCATCAAATAATAAAGTCTTTAATTAATTTAATATTTAATGGCTCCAAATATCTTTTGTAACACAATTTACACATTAAAATATTTATTAGCATTTATTGATTATTTTATATAAATTCTAATTTCAATTAAAAATATTTATGGTTTCTAAACACACAATGGAATTAATTTAAATATTTAAATCAATTTCTTCAATAAAAAATAAATATAAAACTCAAAGAATCTTTTTAGAGAGATTTGGGTAATGCCTGATTCCTATAACAATAACTAAATATTATAAATATGATATTTTAGCATGAATATAATCGATTTACTGCTTACAAGACCCTTGTATGAATTTGAAAAGCTAACAAATTCTAGAATCCTTATTAAAATTATCAGCATCCTTAGTTTAAAATAGCCATCTAAGATCATATATTTCTAAGAATTAACTGAAATAATTTTATACCTGATAATTATAAAATATCTTCTGATGTTTTATTGGTTCTTCCAGATGCTGGTTGATTTAATTGATAAGATGTTATCGTAAAAGTTTCCCTTTTAAGTATCACTTATTATTCCATCTTCCTCTTGGCAACAGTTATCTTGCCAGATTAACAATAATTAAATACTTTTTGAAGCATTCATATATTGAATTTATTCTTTGTCAAAACACCATAAGTTATTTAAATGGTTGAAAAGGGCACAAACAAGTCACTTTCATATAGAAAGAATGATGTTAATATACAAAACATTTAGCGCTCTTACAATGATGAACCAAAAATTAAAACTTTGGTCATTTATTTTGACATCCCTTTGAATGAATTAATTCTACTCACCTTCTTGTAATAAAATTTCATCGCTGTAATGATTATTCTAGAGTTTAATGTAATAGATATTTTAACACGAAAACGACGATTTGAGCAATATTATGATGATATTCCTCTTATTTATAATTTATCAAGTTCTAAAATGAAATAAAAAAATGCTCCAAAGTAAATTAGCTTGCTAGAGTAATATTGTAGGAATACATTTAATTTGGGAAAAGTAAAATAAAATTAATTTGATTTAAATATAATTATAGGCAGTTAACTTTCTGGAAACCTGGACAATATGGTACTTGTTCGATAGAGAATTCAAAATCAACTGGACTTTACTATTGGCGGTAAACTCTATCGCATCCCTGGAGCGAGATAACTGGACTTTAATTTTGGATGATTTGTTTAGTTGATTTGGATGCCAAAATTAAAGTCCAGTTGATTTTGAATTCTCTATCGAATAAGTACCATATTGTATAGATTTCGAGAAAGTTAATTGCCAATAATTATATTTAAATCAAATTAATTTTATTTTATTTTTCCCAAATTAAATGTATTCTTACAATAATCAAACATTCCAGACGTTTTGAAATGCAGAAATTATATTTTAAACCAGTAAGGAAGATTGAAATAGTTTTTTAATTAAATAACAATTCAGTATAAATCACTCTATTTAATTTCAGCTTTATTCACTCTTTAAAAATATAGATTCGTGGACCCAGAATGATAAGGATGGTACTCAAGTTTCTCAGTAGTACAATCAATGTTTTCTAATCCAAAACTTTAAGAGCTTAGTCTAAATAGAATATATACTATTGTTTTTTGCTATCTTTTCTCCCTCTATCTCTTGTATAAAATTATTTAAGAAAGACATATCTAAATTAATGTATCCATTACACTATATGCGATATATAGGTAGCATATTTAACTTCAAGAGTACTGTAATTTATTCTAATATTGTGTGAAACTTTACTCATTAATAGCTTTACTACTATATTAATTTCAGCATCTAATAAGCATGCTTTGAAAACTTGAATCCCATCTTAAACTACGAATTACTATCGTAACATTTCTAAAAAAATAGAACATTTTATCAGTCTAGGGATTTGTAGCTCACTAGATTTATATATTACTATCAAATTAGAGGGGGGGGGTCTAAGTCGGTGCAAATTTTTTCCAAAATCCTAAGTCGGTGCAAAAATTTTTTCACAAAAAACGTCAAAATCCTAAGTCGGTGCAAGATCAATTTTTGACATTATTGATACATTTGATCATCCAACCCCCATAAAAAGTATCATTATTTATTAAAATACACTTCTAAACTTTTAAATCGAATTCCTTTATGACATCTCCATCATATGACACTAGTATCATTAATAAAAAATCATATTATTATTACATAATAATTTTTTTCTTTAAGACAGATATTTGATTAAAGTAAAATATTGAAAATATATTTTCATAATAAAAGATATTTAGTCAAATAAGAAAGAAGATTAGCAATTAAGAGTATCATTATTGTTGGATAGCTCGATTAATTGCCTTTATAATATACATTTATAATGGTGTGTTAATTTCATTTAATGTTAGATAATATTATTTTAGCTAATGATAATGATACTCTTAATTGCTAATCTTCTTTCTTATTTGACTAAATATCTTTTATTATGAAAATATATTTTCAATATTTTACTTTAATCAAATATCTGTCTTAAAGAAAAAAATTATTATGTAATAATAATATGATTTTTTATTAATGATACTAGTGTCATATGATGGAGATGTCATAAAGGAATTCGATTTAAAAGTTGAGAAGTGAATTTTAATAAATAATGATACTTTTTATGGGGGTTTGGATGATCAAATGTATCAATAATGTCAAAATTTGATCTTGCACCGACTTAGAATTTTGACGTTTTTTGTGAAAAAATTTTGCACCGACTTAGGATTTGAAAAAATTTTCGCACCGACTTAGACCCCCCCCCACCCAAATTAGATATATTATAACTTAATGTGAGTCTCATTCTTCAGTAACCTACAACTAAATAATAAAATAATTAATGCAAAGTATGTCTGATCGAAGATTTAGAAGGAGATACATTTTTCAATGAATTATATATAAACTTGCAAGAATCTCTCAATCTCCTTAACAAGCAGCGATATTGTCATAAGTATCATTGAATTCACAAAATATTTAGCGAGACTTTGAGTATTTAATTATATTTAAGGAAAGATGCCCACATGGAATTAAACTTAGAATGCCTTGATTCTAGAACAGCAAATTGATCGCTTCTTAAGGTCATTTAATAAAAAGATATGGAAAAAGAAAAAAATAAAATAGTAAGAGGCAATAGGTTTAAAATCTACAGATTAAGGATTGGATGAAGCCACTAATGAGATGAACACAACTTTATTGTAGAAAATTATTCTAAAAAGATTTGCTATTACTAATGATAAATTCATCAAATATCCTGATTAATTTCAAATTTAAATTCAAAGGTGATTTTAGAAAAGATATTGTTTGAATCTAGATGATCTAGGTTTAGATGTTCGGACCTTTAGACTTATTTGCAAATCAAAGAAAAGGACTTGATGTAACTGGAAGTGAGAATGTGTAGACATTAAGTAGCAATCTTTGAAAAAAATCTTACGTGATTAAACCTAGCAACAAATATTAACAAATTGTCTTCTTAATCAACTTAAATCTCTTAAAAATAACTTTGCAATATTACATTCTGTTATTATTAATTATATAGTCTCATTATTATATTTAACCATAACATATTCTAAATTAAAAATTATTATTTAGACTTTCTTTAAATAAAATGAATCTCATTAAAAAGTTAATTTTAAAAGTCTCAGGTTTGTTATTTGATGATAATTTTATATTCTCTCTTTCTCTTGATTTTGTAGTTTAAGAGTTTTGTATTTTTATCGATAATAATTTAATAACAATTACTTTTAAACTTTAAAGTCCGTGTGAAGAAATTCTTTTTCTTTCTCAGCTTGATTATTCTCTCATTATAAAACATTAACTTTATCTTTATATAAATTACATTTCTTTATAATTTGTTGTATTTAATAAATTTTAATCTTTTAAAAAGATCCCTTCAACCTCATCAAGTTAATAATACTATATACTAAGGCAATATGGCTTGTTAAATTATCTTTTCTTATACTGTCTAATCTCTTTTAATTCTTCACCAGTCATATTCAAGAAAATTAGGATATCTATAAATTTAAACCAAAACTTTTAGAATAACTATTCTTTCAGTAAACCAATTATTACACAAGGCTTCCTCACTGCTGTTATAAACTTTGCTATTAGAAACATTCATGTTTAGATTTATGTTTTATGCTTGATATTTTAATTTGGCTAGATCCTCTTGAATAATTTAGTTGGAACTAATCAATCAATTAACAGTTTAGATTTATAAATACAAATCAAATTATATTCCTTTATTGATATTAAATGGACTGATCCATCTGTTTATTTAAACGTAGCTATGAATATATAGATAGTTTAATATTAAAATAAAAGTCTTGTTTATTTCCTGAAAATTGACAAACTTACTATTAAAATACACGATAAACTTATATTTATTATTAACTTATATATATATATATTTTCCAAGAATAATATTCCCATTAGACTAAAGAGATTTTATTGAATATTGAGTGCCAATTTTATCACACTTTCATGCTTTAAATTTACTCTTTCATCTTTAATATTGTTAAATCGTAAAATATAATTAAATAAGAACATAGAATGGGTATACTAAACAAAATAAAACGAGCATCATTTAAGGTGGCATCGAGAACAATATTTTCACTCACCTATCTTGATACATAATTAACCTTATCAAAACCAATAAGATGAATGGGGACTTCACATCCTAGAAATCATTACCTTTATAGTCAGAAAAATCATTAGGAAAAGCTTCCAACTAGTTAAATATTCCAAAAACACCTAAAAAATCTAATTTGAAGTAGAAAACAACTGTGAAGTAGTCCAACTATGGACCCAACAACTTTTTCAGATGCTCAGACTAGCGTCAATTAGCAAAAAGTTTATAAAACCTCAACAAGCACCAACAAGGCTCCAAGCAAATTTTTAGAGAGTAAACTCACTCCACAATTCTGAGTAGCTAGTCTCACTTCCTTATGAAAGCTCCATAATCACTTGTGGGGTCCTAAAACATGACAAGATGATGATATCTAGTAATACCTCTGTAATAACTATTAAGTCTCATAAACTCAAAACAAATCTGACCTTATTACAAAAAAGGTATTTTACTAAGAAATAATGAAGACTGGAGCTCAATCGAAGAAAAACAAGTCTACCACAAATATGAACAAACCAGCTCATACTCAGAGAGCTCCAACCAGTTTAGATGATACAAGAAAGATATAAAGGATAAGTAGAGGTGAAAGGCATAGTTCCCCCACTCCATTTAGTACTAAATAAGAATTAAAAAAGAAATCTCAAATTAAAGTTTAGTACTAAAAATGGTGCCTAACTAATAACTTAGTGATTAATATATTAACTATTATGATTAATTAGAAGCCTTAACTATGTTGACAATAGCAAAAGCCTAACTCAAACCAGATTTGATACCAGAGAGTATTGTGTTTCGATTTGGATCAACCATAGACTCAAAAATTTATAAGGTAGCTCAAAGCTATGCCAATCATCAGGTTTAAGAACTTTTAAAAATTTTCAATTCTTAAAGCCTGATCTTGCTCATTTAAGGTTAGTTATATTTATCAACCATTTTATTGAATTTAATTTTTAATTTAATTTCTTATTTATTTCTCTATATATTACAAACATCTTGATCATTTTGTCGCGGGACAATTATCATCATTATTGTCCCTCGACAATTTTTTCTGATCATTTTCAGGTAATTTTTAGTCATTTATTTTGAAAAATTCTTAATTAACTTTGAATAATTCTTGATAGATTTAGGTATATTCTTGGAGGATTCAGAATAATGTTCTTTTTTTTCAAAAAAAAAATTATTTCCCTAAAAAAATCAGATAAGGAATCAAAAATAGGCACCCAAAAAAAGCAAAAAAGATTAGTGAAAAATCTATATGGAACTATGATAATCAAAATGGATTTTTGGGATTCATGATTTTTGGTAAGTAAAAATGAAAAAAATGTGATTAAAAAAAAGTTTTTTAAAAAAGTTAATTAAAAATGGGGCAGAGATTATAGCATCGGCCACGAACGAGCTTCAAACTTTAACATTTCTAAAATTATATTTATTCATAAATTATATATAGGCATGGCAAAATCTTCTAAAGTTGATGCTTGAAGTTCAAGCAGGTCAAAAAATTTTGGGAGGTTTTGAACCTTATGAATACTATCTCAGCAAAATAAGACAACATCAACCATGGAATGCTAACAGACACAATCAAACTATCAGACAATGAACTAAAAGCCTTAATCCTAGACAAAGCAGGAAATAAAACAGTCTCTAATGAACTCTGTGGCTTCATTAAGCTATTCAACATAGTTATTCTAAAGAACATCATAGCCAGTGAACTATTCTGAATTTCCATTAGCACTGACTATCACACTCACCTTAACAATATTGAGATACACGAAATGTCTTCAAAAACATGCATACTTCCTCAAAAATGGCTTAACATAACTTATCACTTCCAAACACAAACTAACTATAGCAGTAAAGACGTTGAAGTTTTTCATCTAAGTTAAACTTTGACACCCAATTCAAATTTAAAGACCTATAAGATAGGGTCCAAAATTTTGAATCCCAAAAGAAAGAGAAAGAAGAACAGCAAGAACAACAGAAGAAGACAGAAGAAAAACAAAGGAAAAAAAAAGAAGAAGATGAAAACTTAGTGTACATAGGAGAGATTGTGCTACAACAAACTAAAAGAGCATGTCCCTTACATACTGCTAAGTGTTACATATCGGGATCCCAGAAACCTCAATGTGATCAAATTATTATTATTATTATTGTTAAATTGTATAAATTAAGTTCAATTTAGATAATCTGCTAATTGCAAAATATATCTAAATAAAAGTTTTAAAATTTATTTATATTCTATAATTATTGGATTTTCAACAAGAAAAATTTGGAAATAATATAGTAGAACTTAACAAATCAGAAATAGATAACCTAACAATTTCTACTAAAACTTCCAAATCCTAATTTAAATGACTACTCGCCTTGAGTTAGAGTTATTCTACTTTTTAAATCTTGATTTCTTGTATTTATTAGTACTGACTCTTTAATAAATATCCTATTTTCCATATATGATAGGACCACTAGGGCATACATACTTAAATAAATTATTTTGTAGATGAATATCCTGTCCTCATTATTTTAAACTTACTCCTTTGGTTTAGCACGGAGAAAATACATTCTTAGACTGGTATCAATTAATTGATAACATTTATAAATCACACAGGATACATTTAGACTACTAGACTTAGAAAGAAATTTTCTTAAAGATACTCAGAACTGTCATATTAAGACTTCTGCTAAGTGGTGATAAACTCTAAACTATAAAATATTTAGTAAAAGGAAAAGTATCAAGAAAATGGTTTATGACATCGATTCAAATAAAATTTCCATCAGCTGATAACAAGTCTTAATCAGAAAAGAGACTTACAGATCAGATATTAATTCTGATCGGCAATTATTTATAATAAACAAGCCTTTACCAATTTTTCCGATTTATTTAATAAAACGGATTACCAATTATTACTTAATAAAGAAGGGTTTCATATAAATACTACTCCGAAATAACTTAAAGTCATAAATAAATTACAAAAGGTGGAAGCTTGCAACTATTCATGGAAATTATTGTATTTTTACAAAATATTTGATTTAATTTATTCAATAAGAAAGAACAACAACGTAATCTCTACAAACGAACTTATAAACTTGTCAATAATGTTTGAATTCAAAATAAAGAAAGACTCTCGCTAATTGAATTATCAAAACTGCAGTATCTATAGGTTAAATGAAGACTCTATTTAGTTTTTTCGAATATTCCATAAACGACTAGGCCATATTGCCTGGCTTAATATATTAATAAAGATTGCAATCTACAACCTAGATCTAACTCACCAAAACCATCATAGATTATCATTACTCTATGCTTACATAACATATGAAAGAGATTTCGTTTTCATAGCTAGCTTCAATTTACTCTAATAATTTCAGTTTAATTTTATGCCAATAAATTTATAAAAAGCCGCTAAATATATTGAAAAAAGACTAATTAAGCTTAAATTAAGCAATAGAACTCTTAAATTTCATCTAAAAACAATATTACAAGAACAAGCTATAATATTTTAGGTAAGCTAAGTACTAGAAATTACCTCATGGTTTAAATTGGATTCATTCACCAAAAGTACTAGAAGAAGGTTGGCTAGAAATATCTATCTCCATTATATAATAGCTTTATTAAGATTTGTGGAACTCTGACACGTATTCCTTGCTTTCAGGAAACTGATTGCGCAGCATGGTAGAGAATTAATCCCAGACTTGTGAACATTAATAAAGAACATATGTTCCGTTTACATAATCGAGGAGTCGGAAGATTCCAACTGATTAATTATTATTATATTATTTACAAAAATACTTTAGAATAACCCACTAAAATGAGAATCAATTAAACGCTTTAATTCAACAGAATATAATTAGAAAATATAAATTTCTACTAGATAAACAATATTAATAATACTTGTAAATTATTTAAAAAAGCTATTTATTTTATTGTTAGAGTTACACTAAAGATGTAAATTGATGAGAATATTTAGGTCGCAATGAAACAATAGATTGGATAGTCAATTATACTGAAATACAATCCCTTTATTATAAAAAGAATGAAATTTACATTTTTAAGTTAGGAAAGCAAATATAATTAAAATCGTAAAAAATGATTCCAAAATCAATTTCAATAAAATTATTTTTAGATTATCAAAACTTTTATTTGATTAAGCAGGAGTAATCAGAGTATAATAAGCTGTTAATTTTTCATGTTTTTAACCTTCTAATGCTTGAGTATAAACAGCATTTTCAAGAGATTGTTCAATCAAAATTGTTCCTTATTTTTGCATATAATTATAAACTATATCAAATTTTTCGCCATTTATACTAGAAATTTACTATTTAGATAATTTCTTCGATGAATTTATTAAGTTTGAATTTAATTACTTTTAGACTATATATTTGGAGCATTATGAGTATTAAATACTTTTGATATCTGATAGAATAACCTTTCTTTATGAAGGCAATATATAAATGAGTAAAGTGCATTAAATATAATCTATTTTTCAATTTATTTTCATCTTCTTTTTCAAAGATAATATTTGCATCCTCTCGTAGTCAATCTTATTCAAGCATTTAAACACTGCCTTAAGTTTATTTGTTGGGATCCAAAGAAACAATGATATTTATTTTAACAATCTGTCTATTGGCAGCTCTTTCATATACTTGGAATCAGAGGGTGTTTTATTATTAGACTCTATTGTAGTACTCTATCATAATGCCTCGTATTACAGTGATGTCAATTTAAACTTCAACTAATTTTATCTTGCGATCTGTTGTTTCTTATAATGATATCTACTTTTCTATTAAAATAAATCATTTTAAGGAGTTTTAATTATCAATAGTTTGCCTATTAAAGACTTTTCAGTGAATACCGTATCTTTATTACCGATCTTTGAATATTGCAATTTATTTTATAGAGAACTTATATAAATAAATATTGGGACCAATTCTAATTATTTTTAAAATATTTAATTTACTCTTAAAAGTACAAATATAGCAATTATTTTTCATTTGATACTCTCTTTAGTAGTTAATAACTCTATTCTGATATAGATAGAAAATTTAATACTCGATGATATTGATATTTGAATCTCTCAATCCACTCTTCTCTTAATCCATAGGGATATTACTAGTGAAACAAATCATTTCCTCCAAGAATTTTTTTCTTAAGGATTTAGTTGGTTTAGTGGAGGTATTTTATGTTTTATTCATTGATAAATTGTCATATATATGCATTTACTTAAACCACTAACTAATATTTATTTAGCCAAACAATAGCAATCACCATCATATTATCACTGGCATTCGTTTTAATGCATTATTAGTTACCATTAATTCAAGTCTCCATCATTGTTGAATTAAAACTGCAAATCAGATATTTCATTTTTAGTCAAATTATTTTTTACAGAATCTTTTCAAACATATTAATATATTGGTAAATTTGAAAAAAGGAGCTTTATTATATCCTTAATGCTATTTCATTTCTTTGATTTATAATTTAAGTTAATTATTCATCAAATTTTAAATAAAATTTATTGTTAATTGATTCACTCTAATTGCAAGTTTATGTCGAAGATTGAACTTAATGGCAATAAGCTAACTAGGTGAATCCATATTTATGATATATTTTACTTTCTCCTGAAGAATCTATGTATATTTAGAATTGAAATATCGAGGCAATCAAGCTTGATACCGATCTAAAGAATATTATTGATGAGATATAAGTCTTCGATTCTATAATCTTTGTTTTAGAATCAGTAGTTTTAAAATATTGCTAATTATTGGACAAATAGGCTCTAGAAGAAATAGGCCGATCTAATTATAAGTAATAAAAGCCTCACGATCCTAACAAAATTAAAATATGAGTGAATAAAAAGAAAATGAATAAAGAAAGATTTCTAATCGTAGGTAGAGAAGCCTTTGTTGTATTTAAGGATAATAGATTTAAGAATAGTTTTTAATTTAATTCTAATAATAAGAGTTAGTTTTTGTTTTTTTAATGATTATAGTTGTGTTTTTAATATTGCTTGAAATGTGAGACTATTTTTATTCATCATTTTTATCATTTCATTTCTTTTTAACCAATTAATTAATGCTTATATCTCAAATATTTTGATTTTCTTAATTGAATAATATAAGACTAGTTAATAATCAATATAAGTTCATCCATTTAAAAATATTATATCATAATATGTAATCTTTAAAAAATTAGCATTAATTGGATAAAAAAAGTAAATTATATCAAATCAATAATTTTATATAAAAATCAACTTGACTAAAACAAATTCAATTAAATATAAAAATTAATAAAATTTTAAATTGAAATGGAATTACTTAAAATGTAAATTTAATATTTTAAGAAACATTCATAAATAAAAAATATAAATATATCTAATATATTCAAGGTCTAGATAATAATATAATTATAAAATTGATTATTTTTTAATTTTATAAGAAAATATAAATAAAATAAATATTATTATTAAAAAAAATAATATAAATATAGTATTTATTTATATAATTAAAATAAAATAAATATTATTTATTAAAAAAATTATAAAGTATAAGAATGTCGATATCGAGTAACTAAAATATGAATACCAGGATACTCATTTTAATAATCTCTTGTAGGTTGACCACCTTTACCACCTCTATGACCCTCACGTCCATTGCGATAACCAGGACACTACCACAACAATGACCACCACCATGACCATCACGATGACTACCACTATGACCACAACCATGATCATCACCATGACCACTCACCATAGCATCAAGATCACTATAAAATAGCTAATATTATCATCAATAACAACCTACTCATACTTAAAACATAGAATAATAAATTTTGATAAGCTTTGCGGAGATATGAGAAAATCAATTCTATATTATGAATCTTTTCTTGAAAAACACAGGAAGTTATGACTGTAAATCTTTGCTTGCAGGAGTTCTTTGAAGAATTTCTCTTGAAGAGATTAAACTACAAGAGTATCTGATCAACTATAGAATATTATCTTAGTATCTTCCCTCCGATCATCTTATATCAACGACCACTTGCATCATCTTTATTTTTCTAGGACTAAATGTCAGTCTTAAGCTACTCCTCGAACTCCTTGATCTTGTCGTTCTTCAGACAGTCTTTGAAGTTGCTCAAGATTGCCAAGGGAATCTTCGAGTTCTCGTTGTACATTAGCTGTAGCTCCTTCACGACCTTGCATCTCGCTCTTTCTATCTACCCTACAGCTGCGTTCTTGACCTTAGTGCCCTTTACAATGCTATTCATATTGTAGTACTCATTTGTGATGGCCTTCATGTAGTTCTCCACCTCTTGCTGTTGCAATAGCTTAATCTTGAAAGCAGGGGTGATGCTGGCAACACAGTTCCATGAAATTGCAATGACATCATGTTTCTGGAATAGGGCCTCCAACTCATCCAATATATTGTCAAAATTTGGTAGAAATTTTTTTGTCCTGATTTACTAAGAGTACTTGGATATTCTAACATCTGTCGTATAATTTTCCTCATCAGTTTTGATACATTTGAGCATTTTACCTAATAAAGATTCATTTATTTGGGAAAGTTTTCCAGTTTACTCAAAATTTTAAATGAATAATGACCAACCAACACTAGGCATCCATAATCGAAACATAGGAAGATCTAATCAATCGCTCTGGAAGAATATAAGTGTTAATTTGGATTACAACAGAGTCTATGAAATTCCTGAAGCTCTAGTCAAAAACAAAGCGCGACCTCTATTTGTATCTTTTCACATGATGGGAAGCCACATATCAAACATTTAATAGACCAACTTCTACTTCCTCAGCGATGTTCTGAAGATGACTAGCCTCTCTGGTTGTTGATGTATGGCATGACTCAATAGAATATTCGAAGCTATCAAGTGAAGGTGTCAACCATATCCATTTGGGAGATCTTGACAGTAGTCAATCTTCTTTCTGTTGGCACAGAAACATTTGCAGTGCCTAGAGTCCTTACCGTCACCGTGATCGGAAGAAAATTGATAAGCAATTGATCGAGATGCTCTTAGCAATTTAATTCCTGAAAATCTGCAAAACAAGATAGATGAAGATCTTTGAATAGATTAGCCAGGCTTAGAGAGCAGATATAATTGAATGCCCACCTGCGACCCATGCTAGTTTATACATCCACTAATCGCTTGAATTTGTCATGAATTTTTCAATACACCACCTGAGTCATTTGATTTAGAGAATTGAGGCAGAGCAGAAAGCCTCGTCAAACCAAATCTAAGAAGAATTGCATGCATTCAGAATTTTATCAGAGCTCTTGGCGATTGAATAGTCGATGACTATAAGGATAGAGGTGGTGCAGCAGTGCTTAAAGTTTTGTACTTAATTATAATATTTATTTAATTAAAGTTTTCTAAAATTACCTAACAATTGTAATTCAAGCTAATGATGTTTTTCTTTTATCTAATTTTTATTATATTAAACAAATTATATATTCGTAATTTCAAATTATTATTGAATTAAATCGTTCTAAGAAAACTTGTTTTTAAATGAAGTATTAAATTTAATTTTAATTTATTTCAAAAGCATTTCACCCAAATTGAATTTATTAAATTTTACACTTGGGATTTTATGTAGTTAAGCATTTCACAAGAGCAAACAATTTGAATCTCTAAAAAAATTGTGTTTTTCATAGTTTATGTGTGGCCTTTGAGAATCCACTAAAATCGTTAAATTCTTACTCTTTCTAATCATAATATTCAGAGAGGGATCAAACAAGCCTAAGAATGTCGAAATCGAGTAATTTACCTTTGAATTACCAGGTTACATTTCTTAACCCTCGCTTGAAGGTTTTCCACCTTTATAACCAATATGATCATCACGATGACTACCACTATGACCACAACAAAACCATCAAGATCAATATAAAATAGCTAATATTATAAATAATAGCCTTAAATATGTCAGTGTTAATATCTATATAAATTTAAATTTTATATGTTATTTTTTACTATTTTCTTTTTTTACCAAAATTATTATTTTTTGTTTGTATTCATATTTATTTATTACATTATTTTTAATTATTGCATTACATTTAATTTTTTGCTTATGTAACCTTGATCTAAGAATATTTTAATACCATAAAATTTATTTAAATATTATTTGTTTCAATTTTTTCGTTATATCAATACTTTTAATTGCTCATGATTTTGCTTAAAACATTATAGATTAAATAATTTTTACAATATATTTTCTTATGATATAAATACACACTGAACAAAATCATATTTCAAATAATAACTGTAAGCTTAATATATTTAATAATTCTCATAAAATTTAATAACGTTAAGTAGTTCTAAGATACTTTAAAGATATTGAGCATGCAAGCAAGTACTACAACAGTTATTAAATGCTTCTCTTCTTATCCTTTTAATATAACTACTTATTATTGAAGCTTGGGTTTTATTGAAGATTGGAAAAGATAATTAATGACATTATTTTTGTTAATTTTTATCGGGATGTAAAAGATTCATTTGACAGTGCATATCATCAATAACTTGGCTCATGTGATGCTCTATATATACTGAAGAGAGCAAGTAAATCATAAGCAAAGGAAATATCAAATGAGACAAAGACGCAATTCTGGTATATCCAAAAATATACTAAAATCATGATATACGGCAAGTTATGGTAAATTCTTACACATAGAAAATATTGACTAACCAACTATTATCCTCAACTTTATTAAGGGCTTATGTGAATGGAATAATCAATCATAAAAGTTTTATTAAATTTAATTGGTATAAATTGATACTAATTTCATGAAAATACAATCACAATTATATATTTAAAGGACTGAATTTATTTATGAAAAGTTATACTGATTCTCTCAATTGTAATTGCTTATTCCTGGCATTTATTTAAATAAATTTTTGTTCACCTCTGCAATTTAATTAGATTTATGATGCTATAATTAAAATAAAATGCTTTAGAATACCCAAAGAATAGTTTGTGTGGTGTAAATAAACATCGAAAAATAGAAGTATTTTCCTTTCCATTAAAAAACCTAGTTTATTTATTTGAATTAATTACTAATAAATGTTTTATATATAATAAATAGCATATATATTATTATTAAAAGGCTTTTAATGCTTACTTATTTATTCAATAAAAAAAGAAGCTAAAACAATTTTATCGATATAATTATTCAATTTTGAGACTTAGTTGTCAATTTATATGTTTTTATTCAGGGACAAAGTTTAATAAATTATAGGCACAATAAAAATATATAAAAGAATTTAAAAAATAGGATGAAAAGTAATTAATTAAACTATTTAATATATTGTTTGAATCTCTAAATTACAGCTCTCACAGTATTATAATTAATTATTGATTAGGGTCCCTTAATAAATGGAGAAGATTATTATCTCACTCGCAGTAGTCGGCTTTGCCACTGCTGATTTCAGCATCAAGCATCCCTTCGGAGGTCACAAACGAGCAAACCGTTGGTGCTGGTCAAATTCTTAAGTGCAATGAAACTGCTTGCCCAACTGGCTTAAAGTGCGATGAGTTCAAGTACTGCATCAACGCTGATCCCCAACCAGATGCCTACAAGCAACCAGTCACTCTATGAAAGCCTGCGGTAAAAAGAACCCAACTGGAGTCTGTGATGAGAACACCCACTGCAACGAATTCAGTTTTTGCATCAACGGAGACCCAGTTCACCAACCTGCTAAAGCTGAAAGATGCCAATCACACAACGACTGCACCAGTGACCACCACTGCAATGAATTCCACTTCTGCATATCAAGAATTCCACTTAGTTGAAGCGGAGTTGGCTTAGAGAAATCCGGTTAATGAATTGAGCTTTACTGACAATATTAAGCTTTTCCTGATAATGATGAGTGTAAGTTTACAGATATAAGATGAGACTAGTACATGCTCATTTCTCCATCAACGTCGTAGTTCCCAAGGATGGCAGGTTCGCTGAGGTAAAGAACTTCCTCGGTGGAAAGCAAGCCAAGAAAGTCGAGTTGCTCCCAGGCTGCGTAGTCAAAATGAACCCAAACCTCAAGGACGAGCTCATCTTCGAAGGAATTGACAACTAACACGACTCCCTTGGCTGCGCCCAAATCTCCCAAGTCTCCAAAATCGGAGACAAGGATAACAGAAAGTTCCTCGATGGTATCTACGTTTCAGAGAAGAGCAATCAATGAACAAATGAGATGATGATTTTCGAGGAATATTTATTGCCTCAATTATCTTCAATTCTCTTAAGCAAATTACAAAATAGCATCTTTTTTTCAATATATTTCTTTCATTTTCAATAGTTATTGGAAATATTCTCGTATTTATTTCATATTTTTTTTCATCCTATTTTTTAAATTCTTTTATATAAATTATTCAATTTAAATACATAAAAAAAGAGCAATTAATAATATCATTTAAAAAAACATAGTCCATGATATTGAAGCTAAATATAAAAAGATAATCACAATTATTCTGCTTTTAGCACTATTATTAGGATTTACATATGGGAAGCGTAATTTTTATTTAGGGAGAGGATTGATTTCTTATGCAAATCCAATTTAATTATATTGTTATATTTATTTAAATAATATAATTCAAAATATATGAATTAAGTATTCGATAAATTTCTTATTATTTAGAGTAAACCTTAAGTTAACACTAACAGGGATGTATTACCTTAAGAAAGAGCAGACCAAAGCGCTTAGCTCTAACTTTACTAACCTAATAAAGCCAAGGCTCATTTACAGTAAAGTGAATGACTAACATAGAGTCACGATTTCAGGGAGGCTATTGCTAAGTTAAAGACAAATATGAATTGAGATGAAATCTATTAGTTAAATAGATTGTTGTAAACTTTCTATTGGATCTATCAAATATACTTAACAGAGTCCTCTATTTTATAATAGATTAAATGTGAAGTTTCTGGCAATTTAACTACTTATTTTAGCTTATGAGTATTATTTATAAAACATAACTGATAATAAAGCAATAATATTATTATTATTTATGAATGTAATGTGAACTCTAAGATCCTCGATAAGAATATTAAAATATTAATTGCTCATTTTCGAGTATGTTGGTATTTTCTTATTAATGATTTATAAATACCTTATCCAGCTACTTAATTCCTAAGCTTTGAAAATATGTCTTCATGATGATTTAATATTTGAATCTTGAGACAATAATTCTTCTGAATATTCTGTCTCTTACTCTTCAATGATCTATCTTCTTTTAGTTAAGGGCATCAAGCCATGTATTTTGGTAGTTTCGCATATTTATTCTTGAAACTCAAGGAGAATGATATATATTTGATTTAATGAAGGCTGAAATTGAGTTATATTGCGGAATGCCTATTTCAGATCATAGATCATCTCATTTTTGAGGCTATTAATCCAATAATTAATGGCTGGTGCTACCTCTAAATGAGTATGTTAATGTAGATTTCATTTTTTATAATACATTCTTTGTCAGTTTGATAGAGGTACATCGAATTTGGAAATATATATAATTAATATTAATATTTTACAATTTAGTATTTATAATAAGTCCATTTTATTAGAAAATTTTAATTTCACTTGGTTGGAATCTTATAAATACAGATTTTTGAAGAATTAAATATCTATAGTTTTTTAATATTTAGGGTCTCATATAAGAAAGAAATCGTATCTAATAAGCAATAGTTAAAAATACATTCCTTTATTCAATGTTTATGAGTATGGTAAGTGCCTAAATATGGATCTGGTAATTTCTTTCTGGTTTTACAAAGGGATTTTTATGATATTTTTGGCTGTTTAATCAATCGACAGTATTCATGATCCCTTTAAGTGGGAAGAATACTGTTTGCTATGGGAATTTAGACTTATATGAATATTTGCGTTTTATAGAAGAGTGATTTTGTCAAGGGCTTTCCTAACACGAACGTTGGGTTCGATGAGATCTATAAGTAAATATGTATGTATCTAATATTTTTATAGGTCTGATTGACCTTAGGTTTTTTATGTATGAAATAGAAATGTTAATCGGAGTCAAACAGTACCTTTTCGATAAGTTTACTTCCTGAAGGCCATTTTCGTACTAACCAGTAATAAATAAGAACTTAGCTGAGGAAAAAGGATCGAACTCTTGATCTTTGCAGGTTCTTTTGTATTTGAAATGGGTTGTAAATTATAAAGTAGTAATGTATTTTTCTCATTTGAGTTTGGCTTGTTAATAACTTCTACGTAGGTCTGGGAGTAAATGAATTCACATGACTAATGTCAAAGCAGTCGTTTTGAAAATTGAACATTCTATTTTAAGAAGAGTTTTTTCTATTGTCATCTTATTTTCGAAGAATAGGGAATGTCATTAAAATCTTATACATTGTATCCAAACCTACCATTATTTCTATCATTATTTGAAATTAAAATAAATTAATATAATACTGGGAACAAAATATAATCTTTAATTATAATCTTTGTAGCTTGCGTTTCCGGTTTCACTTTTTATTTTTATTTTTCTACTATATATATATTCCATAAATCTATTGCTACTCAATATAAAAGTTAGCGTCGCTTTCAAGATTTAAGCTGTTCTTTAGTTGGCATAACTATATCAAAGAGTTATTAATTATGTCAATTGTTTTATATTTTTATTTTTTTTATTAACTTTTCCCTAAAAATCCATATAAATATCTTGATTTATATTTTACTTATTGCTTTAATATTTGGTTTTCTGCTGGATACTCTGCTTCAATATTCATTTTGCATGTTTTATAAGAGAGTATCTAAAATACCTAAGATTTTATATCTATATATATTTCGTGCTCTCTATTTCCTGTGATTAGAATTGTGACTAAATCAAGCATCCTGTTTTGAACTTACATAATTAGATCTATTTAGTGTAGTATTCAATGCTATATGAAAATTGGAGTTTATTTTGGACTTTATCAATTATATTCTGTTGAAACCTACCCAAGACATTCTAAACTTTAAAATAAGTAAGTATTTCATATATATCTTAATGAATTATTAAAAAAGATACTCCTTCTTGAAAGGTAACCTTGAAGAAATGTCGTTATTTAATATAATAATTATAGAATCAATAATTTATTTCTAGATTTACCTAATACTCTGGAGTTATAAAAGTCAAGTTAGCTTTGTGGCTCATGAAAAAGCATTATCCTTCATTTAAATTTTATTGACAAGTGAAACAATATTATTTGTATTTGGTTATCTACTTGGTGTCTTCCTTCCTTCCTTCCTTTCCTTTTATTTTAGATTTTACATTCTAATTACACTTTTTTAACTGACTATAGATTTTATTTGCCACAACTACCCAGATTCTTTATTATCTTCATTACTTTCTTTTTATTTATGCATTTAATTATATTGCGCTTTATTGAAATAAATAATATATTAAAATTTCAATTAGTTTCACAGCATATATAGCAATATCAGTTAGTTTATTAATGCTATCAAGAAGAAATTTGTAGTTATTAACTACAAAATACGGTCAGCATCTTCAGAGCAGCAGTACAGTGAAAGTTAGAAATACAATCTCAATAAAACATTTTTTATCTGTTAATATGACTTTAATATACCAGAGATCATCTCATAGAAAAGATGGTGATTTAAAATGGTTTTTGAGTTATTAAAATTAAAAGAGACCAATCATTCCAAAGCAAAATATCATTATTTAACCGAAAATAAATTTCTAGAATATTTATAAACCCCAATACGTATGTTCGCATGAGTTTGATAAGTGAATAAAAAGTTTTAAATGCATCAATAAAAAACGAAATTTAAAAGGACAGATTTTAACTTAATTTGAGGGAGCCGATCCAGAGAATCGAAAAAGAAGAGTTGAGAATATCACTATGGCACCCATATAGTTTGATATTGATTTGATTTATAGGG
>ARYC01007077.1:0-23975 GCA_000711775.1 Oxytricha trifallax
CTCACTCTTGAAGATAAAATAGAGAAGAGAGTCATTACTGATGACTAATATGCTTAGAAGATATATCCATTCAATTACTTCCTTGCTGATGACAAGTTTAAATGGAATTTGCTAATGAGTATTATGCTCTTTAAAAAGCAAAGTTCAATGAGTGCAGGCATATCATCTAGCTTGATGCTATTTTACTTGGTAAAGATCATGTAGCCTTCAGGCTTCCTTTACTTGAAATGACTTACAGAGAATTCTTATCTGACAATAGATGTCAGAGATAAATTGGTTAGTTAGTATAGCAGATAGTTGAGGGGATTGAAGAGCTTCACGAGCTTGGTTATGTTCATAGAGACTTAAAGCCAGAGAACATCATGATAAACTTTCAGCCTCTTAGAGTTTATATTATTGACTTCAACAAGCTCAAAGAGTGCAAGCCTCTGCATAAGGAAATGTATACGGCACTCCTGGATATTTCCCAGAAAGAGAGGATTGGAGAGATGGAGACACTTAATGGGATATCTGGGCTCTAGCAGTAATAATAATAGAGAGCGACATGACAAGAAACGATTACTTTAGCTGCAGGGGAGAGAGAGATTCTAAGCAGAGAATCAAACAATATCTCGATAAAAAAAAAATAAATGGAGGTCTCAGAGAACTTGCATACTCAAATATTATCAAGCCAAGCTAAGAGAATTAACAAACAATAGAAACAATCAAACATCAACTTAGAAAGATAAAATTCAGAGAACTGCCACATTCTAAGCTTATGTTTGTGTGAAATATTTAAAAAACTCGCTTGTTATACTCACTTAAAATACTAATATCTAAACATTAAACCCCTACATAAACCTATTAAAACCCTAATAAAGTATTCGCTAATAGTCTACTTTTATCAATCAAAAACTCAATCAAACTACTGAAAGTGTTTTGGGGTTTTGATTGCGAGTAATTAACTTGTTTACTGTTTTGATCTTTAAATTCACTATAATTACTGTTTATCATATATCTCATCATCTCATTTATAAATAATTTTATGAAAGTTAATTATTTTTTAAGAACATTTAATGAATAGTAATAGAGTTTTAACATTCTAAAAGGGATTTAAGTTAAATACAGATGATATTACATTCTAATTCTACAAGAGATATAAAGATCAAGACATCAAAGAGAAACTCAAATCTCATTTAAGTGCTGTCGGCTCAGAGAACTGCATGAAGAAATGTTTCGGTCAAAAGTTGGACTTTGAGTAACTTACATAGTAAAAAATAAAATTATTTAAATATTTGGGACTTATTCTTAATTCAAACCATCACTCAATTATATAAATGCTATAGTAATCTTAAGTCAAATAGAAGACCCCTTTTATCCTAAGGTTCAGAGTTGATTTAAAAATGTACCAAATAGTATACTAGTAAAACATCTCTTCTAAACAACAAGCTAGAATTCCTCCGATAACAGCAGCAAATAACTAAAGCTGATCAATTGAGATCATGCAATCTTTGAAGAAACATCTTATCTAATTTATCTTGAGATGCTATCCTTTCATTAAAGTCTTCTATATCAACCAACTTAGGCTAGATTGGATATCCCCCATTAACATAGAAATGCTGATAATTTTTGAAATATTTGGTAGACATATAGGAGATTTCAAAAGAGTTCATGTCTTCAAAGATGTATGGGTTCACAAATACAAAATAAAAATGAATTATGTCATAAAATAATGCGACTAAGCTAAGAATACGACTCTTAACTACAACAAATAATAATAAAAATATGATACTTAAGTTTCTTCGAATTATTCTTTTTTCCATAATTTGTTAGCCTCTCAAACAATGAGGTAAAGCAGACAACTAAGAATTTGTCATTTATCATTTAAAGCACATAACTGAAATTCTACTTTATTATGTTATAATCTTACAAACGAAGGCCATTAATTAAGTCCACAACCTCGCATAATAAAGATCATTTAGCTTAGATTGGATAAACAAGGAAAGAAAATCAAAAGAGTCATCTGGAATCTGAGTGAATAAAACATATAAAGGGTAACCAACCCCTCAACTGATTATCATTGAGTGGCTTTTGAGCCCTCGTTTTATGCTCTAATAATAATTTATAAAATAATTTAATAAATAATTTATTTATTAAAGAAATATTAATAGGAGAGCATTTGTTGGATGATTTCATAATTAATATACAATCTAATAAAATACTGTCATGTTATTCGAGCAATTTATAACTCTTTTTAATGTATTATTAAATTAAAAGAGAGCGAAATGCCCAACCTCAATACGCACAAAAAAGAACATATCAAACAGTGCGCAGAACACAGGACTTCGTCGAGATATCCCAACAAATATACGCTATCATCACATATAGAGATGTTTGGGGATAAATAACAATAGGGAAATTCTTATTCATGATAAGAACCATAATCTAGAATGGTCTAGTTGACTCATCCAAGCTTAAATATCAGATCTCACTTCTGAGTGCCAGAATCTAAAGTTAACACTACATGTCAAGAAATTTACTTGAACTTTATCATCAACTCTCCTACTCCATTGTAAATCAACAACAAGCACATAAAGAGACCCACCTAACCGACGACCCAGAAAACTACCACAATCTAAGTAGATCGCATACACACAGCGGATGAATAAGTAAACTAACCCACACCTCCTCCACTTTTACTTCCTACTAAAAACCCCATTGAACTCCCTTGACCATCAATTTCAAGCGACAATATCGCTCAGAGAGCTGACCCAGAATATCTCAAAGCTGCAAAGCAAAGACAAAGAGACTATGAGTTTGACTACTCAAGTGATGGATCCTCATCAGGATTCCTATCCACACCAGACCTCTCAGAATCTTCAGGTGAAGTTGAAGAAGTATCAGACTGGGAAAAAGACTACAATTCTACCATATTACTTAAACATATCGCGATCTATTCCGACCGTTAAATAAAATAGTCGACTAGGAAAAAATTATACCTACTAAATAGGAGAATATTTAGGATCCAAACTTATTTAATAATAATTTTATTATCAATAAGAATCCTAAAACTATTCAAATGTCACAAGACATAGTAATGAGGTACGCCAACCTAAACGCAAAATAGAAGACTACCATAAAAATAGAGAAGCTGGAAACAGAGTACCACTAGAATAATGGGAGCAAATGTTTGAAACCAGAGAATCAGCGGTAGTCCTTAAAATTCAATCAGCTTTCACTGGACTATACAAACAGTCTACCAAATAGCTTTAGCAATGAACTCAAACTTAAAGTTTGAATTAAACCAACTACTCTTACTTCTACAAAAAGCTGACTTCAAATTCACAGATGTCCAAGCGGTAAAGAAGAAAACAAATGTGACAGGAACTAAAGGAGTCAAATCTCTACTATCAACAGTACTCAAAAATAACTAAATGAACTCCCATGCAATCCAGGCATTTGCCTTAGACTACGACCCTATATTCAACCAAGTTACCTTTCAGTTCAAAGTACCAACTAAACAAGCAGGACTTCTGAGAAAAGACATAATTCAACTCATCACCACTATTTTTAAATCTTATATATAACTTAACTTATTATAATTCAAAATATTTTAGACCCAAATTATAAGACTACCAAGAACAAAGATGGTAGATGACAGGCAAGAAATACAACGGCAATGGAAACGGAAAAAAGAAAGGAAGAAGAAAGAACCAAAGAAAACCTAAAAGATGAAACAGAAGAAGAAGAAGAAATTGAGAACGGAAACCTCCAAAAATTGGAGGCAAGATAAGATTTATTCCTTAACACAACTATACTCGTTGGCCCTCGATGCCTAGATGTGAGTTAATTATTATTATTATTATTATTATTATTATTATTATTCTTTTTAATAATTTATTTAACTAAATAGTTAATTTTAATAATTTATACATTATAGAATATCATAGGAGGCAATCATAACAACTCAGATGCAGATAACTTATTTTATATCAAATTTGGAGCATATTGCAACAGTTAGAGAGCGTCAATATGGACCATATTTTAAGAATCCATTGCTTTCATTCATACTCATTGATTTAAATCAGTAATAAATTTCTGATTAGTATTAAAGGGTATCTTAAAAAAGGAAGTGAAATTATTTTTAAAGTTATTAAGTTATCTAAAAATTAATATGAAATTATTTGAAGTTTTGAATATAGATAATATAGTAATGTTTTTATAGCCTTTCTTTTTTTGGGCAGTAGAGCTCAAAAGTTGTGTTTTTTCTTGTTGCCAATTCATTCCTAGCATAATCCTCAAATTAGTGATGCGAATTGACTATCTATATTCCATTTTAATATATTGACTATCATTCTAAAATTAAATTTAATTTTAGGTTGCAGGTTGTTATCGAAGAAAGAAGAATATAGAAATTAACTATAAAAAAATTACTTAAAATTCAATCTAATTATAATTCAATACCTAAATTGAATGATTTTCTTTTATCTTTTATGGTAGAGTATTTTAAATAGAAATATTAAAGCTAATTTTACCATAATTTAAAAACTATTTCAATGGAATCTTTCTTAATTATATAATATCAAACTTCGTTTTATTCAATTTACGGCAATAAATTCTGATAAAGGCGTCTATATAATTAGATTTTTTATAAATTAACTTTTAGCAAACATTTTTGACATTTTCTAGGTAATTAAAAGGAGCAACATTCAATCTATTGATATTATCGTAAACATTTATTTCAGATCTGTATCAGCTTTTTCGACGTCACCATAATCCTTTCCTGCCTTTTATTGCTTTTACAATTCCTTTCAGATTATATGAAGACAACTCTAATAATCTTAGTTTGATGATGTTACTACAAACACATTCGAAATGACATTTAATAATAGACTTTATATTACCAATTTAAATGAATTCTTAATCATATTAAGGCACTTGAGGCTCTCGGCTTTATCCATTTATTCATGTTTTTGCATATTCTTAAATCATAATAACTAAACTCAAATTATTGAGATTTTTTTGCAATTACTAGTGAACCTAATGAAATTGTTATCTTGAGTATTTCGCATCTACTTCATGGTGTATTTGGCATTAAAGTCAAAGGATTTAAGTTTATTTACTATGCTTCATAATAAAGCAATCAACCTTCCATTTGCTTGTTCGCAAAGATTTTATTGATTGTCCTTTCATATTTGATTTCTTAGTTTCAATAATGTTAACCCACTTTTATCGTAAATTACCTTAATTAAATGTTAACTAATCTCATGTAAACTAACAGCAGATTTATTAAATTGTCAATAAATAAAAAGTGGAATTTCATTTACAAATGTCATTACTTTAAGGAAGTAATTTAATTAAAATATTACAGTGTTTAATATTAATCTCAAAGATCCATGATAACATTCAGTAGCAGCTTAGGTTTGCTGGACTTCAAGGAACACTACTGACCAACTTCTAAATTCATGTTTTAATTGATGTAGTAAAGTATATCAGACATTTAATTAATTCACAATATATTTATATATTTATTTAAAGTTTATAAGTGTATATATTTTATAGTATATGTGTGTAAATGCAAACATATTAGCTCATTTTAGAAGCAGCTACAGTTGTATTTCGGCCTAAATAATTGAAACACCGCAGGTTGAGAATCTCAAAGAACACTTAAGAGCATATGAAGTAAGCTTAAATTGCTTCCATTTATGAAGTGCTTCTTTAAATAACTAACCAAACTCTGTAAATAACATCAAAATATATATTAAATCTAGCTTTAAAAATAATTATAAACAGTAATAATTTATAATAATTATATATAAGTTACAAGTGTTTTTAAGAACTATTCTTAAGTCCCATCTGTTTTTGCGTGAGAACAGTTAAGTATTCCTTTCAACATTATCATCTTCTGGTTATTATCAACAAATGCGGCTGCTTCTTGTTTGTTCTTTTCTCCTTCCTCTAGCTTCAAGAACTCAATTTAATGCACGATATGAACTCTTTTAAATGAAAGAGGTGTGAATATATTTGCAGTCATTCATTATATATTAACAAGGATGTTTTATAATAAGAGAAGAAAGGTAGTGTTTTCTCTTTTTCAATGATAAAATTGATTTTAATATTGCTTAAATCTTATTAGATTACATAAAAAAAACTTGATTTATAGTTGGGGAGTTCCCCAAATTTGTCATTATTCAACTTCTCATCCCAAGATCTCCATCTCTTACTATTCAAACCTGTCTGAAACCAAACTATTCGTGCTCCTCAGCCCTCAACTAAAAAAGGACAGAGTGTAAGAGTATACCACCTACGCCTGCACAATATGAATGGTTCCTCGAGAGTTTTGACTTTGAGTAAATATTGTTGGACCTTTTTATATTATTTTTGTAAATTTCATGAGATTTTAGGAAAAAATTATGCAAAGTGGTGTGGTATCCTCGAAGACCATGTTAAATGTTTTTTCCCGATTATTTAAAGGACAGCATGATGTGAATTGTGAAGTATAAATGATAATTGGTTCAAATAACAAAAATATAACATAAATCCAAATGAAGAGAAAAGGTGGCTTACTCGTGTTAGATTATGGAAAGTACAGAATGAAAACTTAAAAGCCTGAAGGCACTACTACACTTATACTATCTTTAAAATGATGGGATTCCCGCTAAACTTATTCATAGTTAACAAATCGTCATTTTAGAACTATGATGTGGAAATACTTACAAATCAAACTATTTTATAGAAAAACATCATTAAAATGGAGATGACACAAGCAAATTTTTATAGTAATTGATGAGTACGACAAAATCAAGGAGAAAAACACGAAGAATTTAAGAAAATCATAAAATGGGAGAAAAAATCATTCAAGAGGAAATCAAAGAGTCCAGTATTATTGATAAATTGAAGATGCTAATTATAGGGAATAATTGGTACTAAAAAATTTAGAAGTGGGCTTTAAGAATCATAGAATATAATTATGAAAATTTATTATCTTAATTATTTATGCTAAACTAAACGCTTAATTCACTCTATTATGGTGCTCATGTCCCTTCCTTATATAGTTAGTTTCCGAAAAATGTGTATCCTGGTCTTATGTTGTTTGGTCTCGAGAAGATTTCAAGGTTTAGTTTGTCTGGTGCCATCTACTAAATGAAGTCATAAATTTACTGTAGCTTTTCAGAATGCTTGACTACTTTAGAGAAGATTACATTATCTGTCACGTGAAACTTTAGCATGTCGGTGACATATCCTTTTTTCCAATAAGAAAGCTCTTCTTGTTGTTTGCAGTGTACATGCCAGAACCTTTGTGTAGTTTCATGTTTTTGGTTAATTTAATCCACTTTCCTTTCTCTGCTTCATCATAACCATGCTTTCTCAGAAACTCCCTAGCAACTTCTTTCTTTTGGTTTACGTACCATATTATGACTATTCCTCTTTCCTACACTAAATCTATAGGCATATTCAGAATTTCCTCGTCTGACAATGTTTCATAGGGAACTCGCTATTTCATTCTCCAGGGAGGATCCATAAGTACAACCTAATAAAGTCCATTGTGTGTCCTCATAACATCTTTTGCTATTTCCTCCCACATTCTCAGCTCTTTCACGTCTCCCTCAAATAACACTGGATCAGTGAATAAATTATAGGTTAAATTTTTCACTTTCTGCTAGATGGCAACAAGCTTGTACCCCTTCATAATATCTACCAGAACTTAAGCTGGACCTTCAGGGAAATCCTATACTTATCGGTCATCTTTCTATTTTTGGATGACCTTTGTCTTGTTTGCCTTAGGACTACACTTTTTCTCATGACGCCTGCAGTTGAATGTTCTATCCATGACTTTCTAGCAATATTGGCAAGTGCGGTCATCACATTTTTGCTCCTATCTCGCCTTCTTATGATCTTCTCTGAAATAGTTTGAGACATGGACTTCAAGGGCATTTAAACTGTCATATGCAGTTAATGAGTCGCAGGATTAGCATAGATATATGCTGTAGCACATACAATTGTTTACTATGGTCTCTTTGGTATTTTTCTATAGGCTAAGTTTATATTTAGCAATATTTGACATGAATTATGGTCCAATTAACTTACAATTCACTCTGAATATTAAGATTGATCAAAAACTTAGGAAGCCATATTTTTGAGCATAAACTTAGGAGAAAATATATAAGTGGGGTTTAAAGGGTTTCTTCAGCTCTTTTCCTACTGAACCATAATTTATTTTTAAATTATAATAATATTATCAAACTTCATTAATATTTTTTTGAATTAAAGAATAATTAAATTATTTATATGTCCTTTCATTATAATGCTATTAAATTTATTTATAATCACACTATGACATGGAGGTGTGACAGCTATTTATTATTTTATGAAATTTTTGTTATAATCTTTTTGAGTTTTACATTTAATTCGAGTACTCATAAGCACTATGAAAGAAAGTATAGAATGTAAAAACAATCGAGTGTTTTTTTTATTCTTTGTTTATGGCATACTTAAAAGGTAAGTGTCATAATAATTAATAAAATTCAATGATTATTCAACATACTCAAGCTACTTCAACTAATTAATATAGCTGTTATCTTACAAAAAAACTTCCATAAATAATAGGTTTGAAAAATTATAAGAAGAATCAGTAAATACTTAGTATGCCATATTTTTTTAGCAGAAACTTAGGATGTAATTCTCTAAATTTAAATTGTAAGTATAAAATCCCTTATATAAAATGAATGGGCACTCATACAATGAATTATTCTTAAATTATTTAATAACTTAATAAATGGTAATCCATGAGAGCTATGGAGGAGTATAGGCTCATTGTTACTAATTAAATTGATTTTATAATTAGAATAAAATTGTATGATTCTTAAAACGGAATACTTACTTTATAAAACCTTTTTTATTCTATAAGATTCATTTATAATTTCTGGTCAGCAAATATAGCACTTGCTCAAGCCTGAAATTCAGGTAAGTACTCGTATAATGAATCATGAATCAAATTTTACATTAGAAAAACTAAAAGTTTTTGTTTAATACTAATATATAATCATTTATAAAAATATAGGCCATTGAGAGCAATGACTTCCACAGCCATGACATAAGAGAATTTAAAAATAAATTCAGATCTAAAGTTGACTGACTAAAATTTTGGAAATTCAAAAGTAAGATAATAACCATAACATTTATAAAGGGGTTCTTTTTGCCAAAAGAATGACCATGCTACCATGAGGTTTATCAAAGACTTTTTAGCTGGTGAAAAGCAACTTTAAAATCCAGGGAGGTAGTATAACTAAACGCCCCATACTATGAAGAACTTCCAGTTAAGAACATTTTCAAACAAATTCAGGATGACCAACAAATTATTAAGTTCATGAACTTTTACCCAGACTATCAAGTGCTACTTGATAGAAAATACTTATATGGGGTCTTGGGCACCTTACATACTAACTATTTATCCTCGCTTATAAAGCATGCAAATAGATCAAGAAATCTAAGCGACTCCTTAGAAGAAGAGAAGGAAAAAATACTTATTAAGGATGAGATTTATAGGTAACTATAAGGGGAACCATTTTTTTCTAGTAAGATTTAATATAAAAAATAATAATTTATAGTGCCAAAGGGCAAAGCACTCTCTATGCTCAAACTAAAGACAAAGCCTCGTTTGCAGAAATAAAAGAGAGAGTATCATGAGATATCTGCCTCATTTTCTGATTACAAGAGTAACATTGAAAGTAAAAGAGCACCTAGTGGAAAGCTGAGAAAAATGATCATGGCCCAAGAATCTGAGTTTGGAAGGATGCCAGAAAATGATTCCATGGAATGAATTTATATGCTTTATGAAAAGATAGTGAGTTCATTTATTTGGTTTATTATATTCTAAAAAACTTTTCATTTTATCCAAGTATCTTATTATTATTCTCCTGACTGCCTATACTTAAACACTCTCTAATGCATTTGTTTATATTAATGTGCTTTGTCTCGCTCATTTTAAAGTCGTTTGCAATTATCTATTGTTTGTATGATTTTTTTTATATTGAGAACACCTCCTCTATACAGTGGAACTTATCACATAAAATTACAACGTCTTTACTTGCATTCTATATGTGTAGATAATCAATCATGGACGCTGTATCTACTGAGTTGATAGATTTATGTTTAATAAAATAGCCCTCCAACCCGAACTCCATACTTATTCCTACAATAGCTACAAAAATTCTCAGTTTTATACCATTTTTTTATAGCTTTTAATTTTCATTTGTTCTTGCCCATGAGCGCTGCTAAAGCTGATATGATTTAAAGATTATTTCATCAATGTATAAAATCTTTTTATTTTAATTAACCAATTCTTTAAGCGACGCAAATCTCTCACATCTTTATTCTTATATTGTTTAAATTTATCAGCACTCAGGCTTTTAATGTTTCGCATAACTTTGTATTTGATCTTGTTTTTCTTTTATATATACTAGAGTTAGGAAGGGGTAATATTAAACTCTGGTAAATTCCTGTTCAAAAGCATAGCCCTGGTATGGAGAGAGAAACTTTTTTATTCATCCAAAGTTTACTTGCAGATTAGATAGTTTAAGTGGTCTATAGCTATCATTTACTTTTACTTTTTTTTCTCTTTCACTTTTTAATTTTTCATTTCTTTCTTGCAAGAGCACACCTATCTGAAAAAACTTCTTGAAACTCTTAGTATCTTTGCAATATGTTTTATAGTATGAATAAGTACTGGGTCTTTATTAGGATCTGTAGTTCCATAACGCAACAATAACACATAGTTATAAACCTTGCTTTTATAGTGGAGACTGGAGATGGACTTCATAGTATAGTTTCTGTAATTATTAGAGTTATTAAATTATTATATATTCCAGAGAATAAATTATGAATATCAAGAAGGACATAGGCAATATTTTTAGGATACTAATCCATTTTGGAAGAAGAATGCGTGAACATAAAAACAGTGTCTGAATAAGGATTATTTTACATAGTCATAGTACGATGGCATACACAAATCTAAATATAATCACAACCTAAGAAAAAGTTAGCAATTATTATTGATAGCCAGGAAACAAGTAGAAAAAGTGATAAAAAGGTTACATAATAATAACCTATAGAAAGAAACAGGAGGCTTTTGAGAGGAATAAGATGTCGATAATAGTACTGGAGATTGCAACTTCAATATATTCATAGAGGCAGATGGGTTTGATGAAAAACGCTCCTTAATCAAGAATAAATGCTAAAAAAACTAAGCATACTGGCTGAACAAAGCATAAACCTTACAATCGCTCATTAGAATTTCAGTTAGATATCCTAGTTTTCCAAATGAACAATTTTTTTAATTACATAAAAAACTCCATTTTCACAGATTTTGAGGAAAATAATTTTGCAGACAAATAAGGTTGAAATTTAAAAATTTTATATATAAACAAATCAAGATTAATTTTTATCTCTAATATATGTTTGAGTATGAATCTATAAAAATAGAATACTACGTATTAAAAATATAAGAATAAGATGGTTTCTTCTAAAAACTAAACAAATTGTAAATATGTTTTATATGTCTTAATTAGAAAAAGATTTCATTCATGAATTTAAAATAAGTAAATTTGACACAAATTAAATATATATATAATTAAAATAATAAAATGCAAAACGAAATGATTCGTTCGAATTTTATATATATTTTAGCTTTAAATAAAAAAGAATATGTTATATAAAAATATAGTGTACTTTTAGAAAAAATAATATATTTTATCCAAACACTTTTGTGTTGGTGCCAAGAGGATTGTGGGGCCATTGTTTTAGCAAGCCCGGGAATGGTGTATAAAATATCACTACGAAAAATAATTGTTTAAGTATGAGATAAATTTCATTTGCAATTTTATATCATTTATTTATTTTCTCGCATGATCCCTTAATTTTTTCCATATAAAATTACCTCTTTGTAAAATGGGTTTTAAAATATTTTATATTTTATTCTGGTAATAAATTAAAAAATTAATTTAATTCTGCTGAATTTATTTTTCCAGATTATATTTTGACAACTAATTTTATCGTTTCTTTTTTACTTCATACATTACTTTTAAAACTTTGAGGTAAACCTATTAGTTTTCTTTTTTCTTTTTCTCTACCTTATATTATAACATTTTTATTTTAGACTATGAATTTTCCTCTTGCACCAAATTTTTTTATTAACTTAATTTTTAGAGATATTTCTAAATTATTTTAAATTCCTTTATTTTCCAAGGATTATTAAATTATTAAATGGTTCTGAGTATTAAACCTTAATAACAGAGAACTGACTTTAAATTGTAGAATCATAACAGTTGCATTCTGAAACGCTTTTTCTACTACTGGTCTTGTATTAAGTGTTTTAAGATTCAATGAGATGTTCTATTTATGATATCTAATATGGCTGAATATAAGATGATTTTAATTTTAATCATCAAGAATGTCAATCTTAATAATAGTCATATAATTACATATTTTTTCTGATTTAACTAATTTAATCATTACTAGAATAAATTCATTAATTTAATAGTATTATGAAATGGCTTTCTAAGGATCTCGAATTCTCATATTTCCTTTTAGATATACAGATAATAATTTGGAAAAATTAAAAATATTGATAATTATGTTGATAAAATTTTTTGTTATTTTAAATCCTCAAGAGTATCTTTTTAAAGGATGTTTTTTGTCAGAAATCATAAGTTTGTGTATTATTGAATAAATTATATAAAATTAATATATATATTAAATTAATTTTAATTAATTAAAATATGGAGATTTTTTAGAGAAAAACTTCAATTTATGCTTTATTCTGATGCAACCATTGTAATTCTTTCATATTGGTAACAGAGTTATTAGAGTGATGATCAGTTAAAAAAGCTCTTTACCTGGAGCCGACTATATCTCTAAGGTTGTTCTTGACTATGAGATCCTGAAGGATAGTCTTGTGCACTGCTTTAACTGGAAGATTAAGCTTTAAGAGTTCATATCTCCATAAGCCGTAAGCATTCCTTGCTTAATACAATGGCAACAGTATTACCAGGCATGTTTTTAGTAGTGTGTCTTATGTTTTTGAGATGTAATCGTCTGACTAGACGTGAGTGTTCTTCTACTACAAGTCCTGCTATAACTTCAAGTATTCTGTGATTTTCTTCATAGTAGTGATAGCAATCTATTTATCTATATATTTTTAATAAACATATAATGAATAAAAATATAATTAGAGTAATCAAAGTGATTAAGTGTCACATAATATTAATATTAACTAATGAATTTTATTTAAAGGGCAGAGACTTGTGTTGTAGCTCAAGAATTTATGAGTAAGAATTTTTATATAGAAATAAAAATAGCTCAGACTAATGTGAGAAAAAAGTGCAGCTAATTATGAATAATGAAGATTATGTTTTAGAAATAGTCACTATTAACAGCACTTACTCTGCACTAATCAAGTTAAACATATTCAGTATTGTTAATTACAGTTTACAAGATCAATAATACCTTAAGTAAATATGTTTAACACTTAAAATCTTATTTTAGTAAATATTTGCCACTTATATTAGCTAATTTGATAATAGAAATTCATAAGTATTGATGAAAATGATAGAGTTGTTAACTTTAGGAGCTAATGATAAGTATAAGATTTTATCTTCTGATAAATAGGATTTGTAATCTTTTATCTTAAAAGTATAACTGTATTTATGTTTCATTGTTTGAAAAAATTATATTAGATGTTAATATAAAGACAAATCTCCTTCTTGTTTCACTATTTCTTTTAATTTAATGAATCAAAAGATAAATTCTTTAATTATAAACCTTTGTATTTAAAAGCTAATATAAATTTATATATTTTTTAAAATCTTTCATTTTTATCAATAGTTAAATTTAATAACATAATCTAAGTTTTCCAAAGAAGTCTCAAAATAGAAAAAACTATCTAATCCTAAAATTAAGAAGGATGTTAGACCAATTAACATATTTGAAAGAAATGTAAAACATTATTTTATATTAAAACAGTTTTATGATGATTTTGATCTTCAGATAAACTCTTTTGGGTCTTCAATTATTTTCTGAGCATTCCATGATGCAATAGTTCCCATGCTGTCTTTATAGAACTCTTCTTTGTTGGCTCAAATTAGGTTTGCAACTCTTTCTTGCGTCTCAATCTCTCCTGCATAATTTGGAAAAGTTGGTCCTCTCTATTAAGTTGCCTTATAAGTGTTCTTCTTGCAATCTATTGAATCTTAATAGATTAACAGATAAAAATAGATTTACCTTCATTAATGGTTGAGAACTTAGCATATAAAGCTTCATCTTGGCTGTTTTCATTAGTGACAGCCACCAAATGTATATTTCCTCCATTATCATTAACAATGATGAAGTAATATGCATCTATAGGTATTAAATAGTTTAATTTTATTGAAAATTATTTTTAAATGAATTTTAATATTTTTTATGAATTATATATATATATATATTTAATAATGAATAAAAAAAATATTAATGATAATTATGCTATTAATCTTTAAATTATTGATTTAAATTTCAATCAGATAGAAAATAGGCTAAAATAATATTAAGTTTTAATAGTGAAAATATAGTGAATATTGGAATTCTTAAAAAATGACAAAATGTAAAATAAATAAATCTCAAAGTATTGTTATAATTATCTTTGATAAATTTGTTTGAATTTTATTTAACCATATTAAATATGCGCTCAAGTAGCAAATTTAAATATGTTTATTACTAAAACCTATTTCTTATAATTCTAAATTAAATTTTTTATTTTAATTGTATTTATTTTTCATTTTGATTATTAATGTAATTACTTAAACAGAGAAAGATTAAGTCAATGTGGGGTATTGACTTTAAAAACAAAATCGTTATAAATATAGAATACATATATATTATAGAATTTGAGATGAATGAAGTTATGAATTCATAAATTAAATATTATGAGGGATAAAAATTTAATCAAGATTAATCATAAATTTTGAGGATATGAGTAAAGAGCTCAAATAGTGTTTGTAGGAAGATTAAGATATTAAATTACTGTGAAAAGTGATAATTGCAATTTGATAAAAGCTAATCTAAACTTAGCAGAGATTCTACACTTATTCGTTAGTTGCTTATATTTGAATACATTTATTTTTTAAGAAGTATTTTATTCTTCGATTAACTTATAATTTACAAATAAAAGACTATGAATATAGGTTAATAATGATAGCGAAGCGAACATTAAAATATAAAAAAAGTAAAACTGAGAGTAAAGTTAAAATAAGAAAATAATTGATAAATTTTATAAAACCTCCCTCTATACTATAAATTGATGAAAACTAACAAGCTCAAAAAATGGAAAAAAGATTTTCCTAAATGTATAATTAGAAAACTTTTCACATTAAGCGAAAATATTTAAAAAGTTTCATACTTTTCCTGAATGTAAAGTATTTAACCCTGAATATAATCTATTTATTCCTGATTCTTAATCAGTTATACATTTTAATTAAAGTTTTTTGTAGTAGTAATTTGCAGAAAGAAATTAGGCAAACTGTTTAAGAAGTATGTGCTTTACTCACACTTTTACACTAGTTTTTAGAGCCATTCATAATGGTAGTAATTTTCGTATTTTGGAAGAAAGCGTTGAAAACTATTAGGATAAGAAATTTGATTGCAGTAAACTCTTTGAAACAATAAAGATTTGTAGATTTACATTTTATTAAAGAAGAAATTTGAAAATGTGTGAATACGATAGCATTGAAATAGATTTAATATAAAATACATAAGAAATAAGTATTATACTACTTATATTCCAATTATTGAAGTAATAATTTTATTTACTAATAATAACTTATAAGTTAAATAAATAAGATGAAATCCCATTAAAATGACGAATTGAATAAAAAAAAAGAAGTTAATTATCACTCAGTGTTTAATACACATTTTAGTATGATTATGTCATAGTTTTTCTTTGACTACACTTATTTATAAATGCATGGCGAGGTTTAAACACACTACTCTTGTCTATTGCTCCATATGTAGTACACAAGGATATACTCTTGTTATCTCAGAGTTTTAAATAAATTTGCCGTAATACTCAAGGAGAAGAGAAGAAATAGGTATACTATTTTATTAATTCTTATTATATTTTAGAAGTTACTAATATATCATAGAATATGCGTAATTTATCTAAGCGTAGATGAGTGAAAAACCAGCGACATCTATAAAAGAAATCTGACACTGCAAGAGGTATGTTGAAAAAATTAAAAATTTATGAAACTAGGCAAAAAGCAAGAGAAGCTTCATTTGTAAATAATAACATATCACTATTATTTTCATGATTCACAGATTTAAAATCTTCTTGCAAGTCTAAGTTAAATCTGCTATCTTTCAATGAATACACTTTCAATTTACACATAAATTAATGTCTTAAAGATTAAAAAATGAAGCAAAATATTGTTTTAACAGCAAGAGAGCATCTTGGTTACTGAAAATAAGCCAAGATACTTAGAGTTAACAGTATTTTAAAAATTGTGCCCTTGTTATATTCTAATGGTGTTAATATGGCAACTATAGATGACTGTCTTTAAGTTTAGTAGATTTAAGTAGAATGAATTAATCCTTCTAAAAATTTTATTTTACGATTCATTATACAAAATAAATAATTAAGATTATTCACTGATATTTACTTTCAAGCAAGGAAACATAATTTGTTCATGCATGCATGTGCTCACCTTGCTGTATTCTAGGGGATTTGAGAAAGAATGCATTGATAAAAGTTTAAAAATAATCTAGCATTAATTAAAAAATAAGTTCTGCTCTCTATCTTAAACGATAAAATTGATACATTTTAGTTTAAAGATAGTGAGCTTGCTTTAGAAAAAAATAAAAGGAATCAACACTTAGAGTCCTCTTTAGTTAGTTATTTAGATTTTAGCATTGAAGATTTCTCATTAAAGAGTTAAGAACAGAAAATAGTTACATTGTGGAAGTAAGTTTGTTTGGGCCAGAGCGTAAAGAACTAACATAATAAGAAGACGACGAAGATTATGATCATTTCGATCGTGAGAGGAAATGCATATTTCTTAACTTATTTAACAAGCTCATAAAAAATCATTTCTAGAACCTGCTCTCAAAGATGATTCAATATACCAGATGTTTTGCTATAAAGAGGAATAATTCGACAGGAAAAATGTAGAAATTATTTATTGTTAACTCTTAAAAGTTTGAGAAACTTATTGAATTGAGAAATCTAGTGTATAAAATGATAATTAGAATATTTTTAGCTTAGATAGGCTCCACTCATTAATAGAAGGCAAAGATAGTGCTTTAGATTCATTCGCATGCTTTTGACTCAAGATGAATGAGCGATAAAAGCAAGAGATTTAGAAATATATATAGCAATTAATTATAATCGGAAATTTTTTTATTTTATGATACAGACCCAAATATTAGCATTGTAAATTACTAAGAAGACAGCTCGCCAATTAAATTCTAATTGTAAATCAGGAAATCTGAGATAGGAGGTCGAGTTCTATTGAGCTTTAATATTGATTAAATATATATTTATTTATTTTTTAATATCTTTCTTAACAAATACATATTTTCTCAACAATTTTAATCAAAATAAAAATAATATATTTTACTTTAGTAGGAATATTATAATATTTAACTATATTAAACAACTACTCTCTGCAATTCCAAACAAGCTTCAATTATAGTTACTAAAATATCTAATAAATTTGCCTATTTATTAAAAAAACAACAGCAATCAACAATTTTTCAATTTTACATAATTAAATCAATCAGTATATTTTTGTTTCATTCAATAATGGAGCATTAGTTGACCGAATCATCCAATATAAGAAAAGGTGTAGTGCATTAACAAGATTTTCACAATGGTAAGCAGTTTGAAGTGGGGCCGTATCTCCATTCTCTTATGCAAAACTTGATCAAAGTCCTTTACTTGCTTATTTCCAGCCAGTTATAACTTTGAATTAGAATACTATTGCAAATAACAGGAGCAACCACTCGTATTTTAGTAATTAACTATATTAAAAACTATAATTCTTTTGTAATGGATAACAGATATAATCGAAAAGAAAAAAAATAATCGATGCATAGTGCTTTACATAAAAATATAGATTACTAGAAAAGCGGTCATTTGAATAATTTAAATAATATTGCTGATAACACAAATTAGACTTTGAAAAACATAGAAAGAGGTCGTTAATATGGGATTACAAATAAAAAGATTTCTTTCGATAATTTTTCTTTTTAATTTTTACCTGATACTCAAAATTTTAACATAATCTTTACTCCTTAAAATGATGACATCTCTCCTTTTTCTTACATTAAAATCTTAGTATTTATGATAAATAAAATGAAAAATATATGAATATAAGATTGTAATTAATAATAATCAAATCAAAAAGTATTACAAGAAACAAAAATGATAATATAAAAACAGTTTCATTATCTTACCATTCCTCTTTATATTTATCTCCATTTTTCCATGTTTAGGTTCCTTGACCAGTTGTATCTGTTCCACTGTGAGTAGTGAGTTTTGTCTTTTCGCCGCTGGTATCAAGTTAGACATCTGTAAAAACATAAATCTTAATATCCTTTTTGTAACTTACATTAATTGTGAATACACATGCTCCTTCTGTGTCAATATCGTTTGGTTTACATTTTTTCTTTAACTATTTTCAATTATAAATTGTAATTAATAAACATTTTTAATATAATTATATTCTATACCATTTGTAATTAAATTATAAAAGAAAAACAAACTGTAATCTATAAATATAGCCCCCTTTAACATACCTATAAGCCTCATTTTTCCGCATTAACCTCAAAATTTATCAAACATCTACCGATCTCATGTTTATATCAAATCTCACAAACTCTAGCAAAGAGTATCAATCAACTTTGTTCAAATAAATGTGAAATTGCCCCAAATTAAACTTAAAAAGCATTAATATCTCTCTTTACAGCTGCACTACAATCACACTTTATAGTAACAATAATCAGAACTTATAACCTAAAATATCAATTTCATAATTAAAGGAATTAATATTGATTAAATACATTAGAATAAGGAATATTATTATAATAAAAATATATGCTAAAAGTATATTTAATATTAACTGCCATTAATTACATTTATACATAATCAGAAATACATTTAAATATCAAGCGAGTATAATTAAAATGTGGAGACTATTAAATTAAAATCAAAAATGCAAACAAACATAAATATATTTAAAGCAAATTTGATTAATGCGATTCAAACAGGTATTAGTTTAAATGCTTTTATTAATTAATCAAACATGAAATAATGACATTTTTGTTTATTTTAAGTTTAATAATTCATTTCTATTTTAGGACAATGACCTTATCCTCTCTTTTGATTACTTTCATAGCATCCTTTTCTTTAGTATATAAGTGATTAAATTTTTAGAAATCTGTAGGAAATTTTTCATGAACTATTTTCATGGTATCTTCCTTTAAAAATTGAAATTAAGAGTAGAAACAATAACAACAGCAACAAAAATAACAATAAAATTAGTAATAATTAATGTTCTAAAATTTTTCCTAAAAAAGCAAATTATCTTAAATTATTGTTATAAGAACAAATGATAGTGAGGGAGATGACAGGGATGAAGATAAGTATGACAACAAAATCATCTATTTTAAATTTATGAAATTCTCTAAAATTTCAGTTGAAATGTAACTATTGCTGATTTTATTAATATTATTGTGTATACTCCTATTTTTGCTTTTGTTATTGTTTTTACTGCTATTACGATTGTAAGTTTTAATTTTTTATATTTTTTCAAGGAAAATTTAATAGGATAATTGTACTAATATATATTTAGAAGTATTAATCTAAGTCATTAATAAATATAATAGAAATGGTTCAGAAAATTTCTCTAATAAGTAAGTTAAATATTCTCGTCATGAAGAAACTGCAAGAAAACTAAGAAAAGCAGCAGAAGTGTAATTTCGCGAGACTTAGGTCCTCTTTCAAGATTGCAACACCATAATCTCCACTAATAATCCTCCGTGGAACTGAATATCAGCTTAGAAGAGAGATTGCTTCAAGAGAGAGTGTATCACAGTGTTGCCAAAGGTAGAGGGCAAATCAGGCTAGCTGAAATTCCCTATCAAAGCGGTATATCTGGTAAATTATCAATATGAGAGATCAGAGGAAGAATGTGTTTGGTGCGAAAATATACACTTTGATACTCAAGTTGACAGATAGACTAAGAAAACAAAATAAGCAAACAGAAGGCATATTAACTGATGAAGAGGACATTGAATGAGATAACTGACAACAAAGATTGATACTTATATATTTGAGTGCCACTCTCACATTAAATATATAAATGTTTAGGTACAATCTGTAATAGTATATATCTAATTAAAATACTAAAAATTTAATCATAAATGTAATTATATTAATTCATTAATATAGAAAAGGAAATAAGATAATAAATTCATTTTGAATATATTTGTTTATCTAATGTAATTATCAATAGAAGACAAAAACTATGAATTTCGCAATAGAAGCCTTTAATAATCATATAAATTTATAAATAAATAAAAACAACTATCACATCAAATATATAGAATAAAGCAGAGTTTAATAATCATCAAAAGAAGTATCATTAAGAAATCTTTTAAGACTATATTACTTATTTAATATGTTATTTAATTTACTATCTAAATGATCAGTTATAAGAGAGTAATGAAGACATGTTAACACTAAAACTTATCTTATCGCAATGAATACGTGGTGCGTAATTATACTTTCAATTTCAGCTAGATATACTTTTTATAATTTATGGTTATTAAAAAAAGTGTTCATTTGAAAAAGAAGTTTGATTTTTGTCATTTTTTTGATATAAGTCTGGTTCAAAAATCTCAATTGCCAATTAGTAGAAAAGCTCGTTAACACTCAAATTTATCTTATCGCAATCAAAACCCCAAAACCCTTTCAGTAGTTTGATTGAGTTTTTGATTGATAAAAGTAGACTATTAGTACATACTTTATTAGGGTTTTAATAGGGTTTATGTAGGGGTTTAATATTTAAATGTTAATAATTTAAGTGAGTATATGCGAGGTTTGGGGTCAGTTTATGACATTGAGTATATAGATTTATTGTTTAAGTTGCGTTATGGTGCGATGATTAAAGTGATCAACTCAAACCTATCCTTAATTACACATCTATAGCAAGACTGCTCCATAAATCTACTGCAACTGTGAGGTCTCACTGTCTATTAGCATTGAATTTAAAGAAATAGCAACTTAATTCTAAGCCTAAAAGACCTCTTAAATTTTAGCAGCATCATATCGATTATCTTATTAATGATAAGACTGTTTAATACTGGGCTCACTTCTCTCTGGCCTAGAGAGCTGTGATGTTTCATCGCCAATTTCCTGAGCTTCATATCTCTGCTTAATCGATAGCTAACATATATAAAAAGAACAGAATATCTTACAAGACAGTCAATCGCATTAAGAGATTGATTGATTTTAATGTTCCATTTTATAAGGATAATTTAAAATATATATTCGATTAAATGCAAAGGGCTATTACTAATAACATTAAGTTCATACACGCTGATGAAGCAGCATTCACGTTTAATACCTTCATGTCAAGTTCTTAGTATAAAAGATATAGCAATATTGAAGTATATGATTAAAAGTTCAAGGTGTAAACTCATGCTATTCTCGTTGGAATAAGTGAAGATAGTGGCCTCGAGACTTATGTTATCCACCCTCGCTCAATAAAGACCGAATAATACATAAAGTTCTTGCAATAACTCAGAGATAAGTACGCCGACTAAGAGATTAATTCTGTTTGTAGATAACTTATCTGTCCATAAAACTAAAGACACAAGGAAGGAATATGAACGCCTAAATATAACACCTTTATTTAATGTTCCCTACAGTCCTCAGTTCAATGGAATTGAATTATATTGGGGGTTATTGAAAGTCCACTACAAGAAACTCCTACTCTATCACTTGATGCATGACTTGAAGATAGATACAGTCGATTTTATTAAGAGTGCTGCTAAGAGACTCAGCGATGAGAAAGCTAAAGTATGTGCAAGAGAAAGATTTTGTGTATATAAATAAGTTTTAGATTTAAACGAATGAATAAGCTCACATATTAAATTTGCCTGTAAAAGGATTTGGCTTCTCTTTCTATTCTTCCTCTTAAGGCTTGCTTGGGCCCATGTTTCTTCTCTTAGTTTCAGCTCCTGCATCTATGTTCATCTCTTCTGGCTTTTATAAATCTTTGAAGAGTCTCTTACTCAATTCATGTTTTACTTGAGACTTTCTCTCTCTGTTTAATTTGCTGCGCTCTTTCATCAAGTATATAGCAGTACCAGGTTTTTCTAAAAAGTTAGAAGGCTAAGCTTACTTGAGATGAAAGGATGCTTTTGAAGTTCCTAGAGCCAGGTCTCGCTAATTTTAATACCTTGCTTCTCTTTTTCTTCAGGAGAGATACTGTAGCGTTTCTTATGAGCTTCTTAAATAACTTCATTTAAGTACTCAGGGTTCAGAGTTGCAAGAACACCAAAGAAAAAGTTTCTCTCTGGCAACTTATTAGGGAGTTGCAACTTTGATGGAAGGTAGAGAGCAACATCTGGATCACTCATAGCATCATCATAAAGATTTGTTAAAGAGATTTAAGGGTAGTTAGGTATCTCTATCATCCTAATTTCATTAGACTTAAAAGCTTTTTTCTCTTCACTCAGTAATGCTTTTAAGAATGAGATTTTAGTTCCCTCACTAAGTCGACAAGAACAATCCAACTATAATGGATTTATTAATCTTACTTAAGCACTTACCTTGCTATATCAAATATCTATAAATCCTCTTTACTTCGAAATTTTCCTATTAAATCTTGAGATTAAATTCTCTTCATTGCATCATTCATAGACTCCATGTGCTTCCTCTTTCTAGAAATGTTAATGAAATTTAAAATTATGGATATCCATTCTAAGATTATAAAAATCTTACTACTAAATAGGGAGGATCTACTGGAGGTCAACCTTGAAAAGATTTGCTGAGAAGCATTGAAAAACTTGCTCCAAGTTTCACAGATTGATTTCCATTTTTATCAATCTATCTCCATTAAATTGCTCCTAATAATGTTTAATTATTTAAGGAGGTCCTCCAAATTAAGTTTAAACTTTATTAGGAGTTAAATTTTAAGGTTAAAACTTAATTAGGAGCATATTAAATTAAAAATGTTTAATAACTTTACCTCCAAATTAAGTTCAAACTTGATTTGGAGGACCTCCTAGAGAAACAAAACTTCATTAGAAGTATTTTAATTTACTAAAACGAAAAAATTTCTCATAAAATCTGTCAACTTACAGTCTTTTATGGTTGTTTAATTTTCTAACCTCTCAGCCGAAAATCTACCAGAGTGTCTTATACTCGACTATTAAAGTTTATCAGGTATATTTTATCATTATTATAATAAAATATATCAGCAAACTAAAATGAGCGCTAACCTTCTGAGAAGAGCGGCATTACTTGAGTAAAATCAATCAAAATTATCATTCCAGCAACCAAAAAAAGTAGAGACCAGAGACGCTTGTGCTCAGTGGGACCTACTAATGACAACTTTGACCAGTCTAGCTTTGAGATTTAAATATAAATTAAGTAGGAGGTTTTCAAAGAAGCTGTGCAAATTGAGGAAGAGGTTAAATAACCCGCCATAGAGCATTAATAAATTCCAGCCAAAGTTGACTATTAATGTAAAGAAAGCAATAAAGTTTTCCCTTTCAAGTCAACTTATAAGAGACACTTGAGAGATATACCCAACGATATGCCAAGGTTATATCTCAAGCATTAAAAGAAAGATGTGAAGTATATCTGTGAGTTCTGTGAGAAGCCATATTCTCATACTAGAGACCTCAAAGTGCACTTAAAGAAAAATGCACAATCAAAGTTTTGTCTTTATTCATGA
>ARYC01007078.1:0-28546 GCA_000711775.1 Oxytricha trifallax
AAATCGGCCCTTTTCAAGAAAATCTTATTTTGCTTAACTCTTTACAACCGAAATATAATGATGGCTGTTAGTGCTATACTTTTGTTCACCACATATTAATTGATAGGGGCATGTTAAGCATTATGTATAAATGTGCAGTTTTCTGTGTTGTAAAAAGTGTCAAAATTCGGTCATATTTTATTTATTTTTTACTTTAGAATTTCATTTTCTAATGTTTTTTAAGAAAAATTTCAAGTAATTTCTTTTATTTTTTTAATATTTTTTTATTTATATTATCATTTACATTCTTTTATCGTTTTTTTAATATAATATTCCTTATTAAAATAATGTTTTATTTAATTTAAAAAATATTTTTATTAAAATTTTTATTTAAGTTTATATCATTTTATGCTCCTTTTTAATTTGACAACTTACTAAATAAACATGTTTATTATTTTTTTAATTTTTTATTTTTTTATAAATTTTAATTTATCTTTAAAAATGCTTTTTTATTTAATATATATAATTTTATTTATAATATCTTATTCTTTATTCATAAATTTGAATAGTTTATGTTATTTTTTACACTTTTTTATTTTTTATTCTTTTTATATTTTTATATTTTTATTTTGTTAAATTTTATAATAAAGATTACTTTTAATTATATATTTATCTAATTATAAATAATCAATATTTAAAAACATATATATATTTTAATTATTTAAGAATTTTTTTGTATTAGAATGATGTTTTTTTGATAATATTTTAAGTCATCGTACTTCTTTATTCATTATTTTATTTTTTAAATTTATTAATTTTTATTATAAATATATTATTTAAAATATTATTTATTGCCAATAAAAGTTTATCAATTATGATTATTTCATCAAATTATCGATATTGGTCGAAATATCAGAAGAGAAATTTTTTAAATACTGAAATTTTTTTATATATTGATTATCTATATATTTTTATTTATTAAATTCGAATTACTTATGATTATTCTTCCATTTGAAAATCTTAAGAAGATGTTCTAGAAGATAAGAAGACTGAGGAGCAAAATAAAACCAATATGTCCTCAGATTTTTTCTTCAAGCTTTGTTAAATTTATCTACTTACATTTAGCTATTATTTATAAATCTATTTCTCCATGTAATTTATTCAGATTATCTAAATATATTCTTTGTTACACATAATTTTAATGACAATATTTCGATTAAAATTATTTTATGTTTATTAGGAAATACATAATCACGTGATCTTTTTTTATTATTTATATAAATTTGCTTAAAATAAGTTGTTAGATATAATTGCTTGAACTAACTTATTTATTGATTGCTATATACATTGTTAAAATTCATATATATTTTCATTAGTTTATTAATTAATTTTATATGTTTATAAAAAAGATCTCACTATTATAAATCTATTATCAAAGATAATTGATAATCTTTATACAAATTTATACTTTTTTAAGAAAATTTATTTATTATATTTGTTTAATATTGATCTCTAAATTAACTTTAAAATTTTTAACATCAAATTGTATACCTTATACTGAAATATTTAAGTTTTTGCTAAACGTTCAGCTCTTTTTTTAATAAAATCCACGTATATACAATTAATTTAATATTATCAGAATATTATTTTACCTTTTTATATAAGGCAATAAATAAATTATATATAATTATAATATTATCTTTATATTATAAATTATCTTACCTCACAAAGCCATCAGTATACTTGATAGAATATGAGAATTATATATTTATAATTCAATAATTATTGATGAATAAAACTATGAGAAGTCATTTGAATGAAAATTCTACAAACCAACCATCTTGATGTCAGTTGAGACTTTTTATAATGATTAATTGCATCACTTCATCTCGAAGGAATATATTGGCAAAATTTTATATGTGGAAAATTATGTACAGAACCAAAAATTATTCCAATTAGCCAGCCGATTGAAACATCCACCAAAATAACAACTTTGAGGAAACAAAAATAAAATTGCAAAATGCTAAGGGTTAATTTCTAGGTCTTAATATTTGTTTAGCTTAAAACCGATTATTATTATTCAAATAATATAAAAGCTATTAAGAATAAATGGCTTAGAATAAAAATGGTGAAAAGAAATATCTAGACCAAAATAAAAAATAACTCTAATACTGCATATCATATCAAAATTCTTATGTCTTTTAAATTATAATGTAAACCTGACTATATTTTATATCTATCCTAATAAAAATCTTTAAATTTTAAATCTAGTTATATATGATTAGTATTTAAATTACAAGTTATACTTGATAACAATCAAACTATCAATATTTGGTCAAACCCAGGATAACAAGTCTTTAAGGTTTTTCCAAAAATTTTTAAGTATACTAAATTGGGAAGTAGAAAGATTATTATAGATAATAAATATTAATTAATGACTACTTGAATCTATATCCTAAATCTAATTGACGTTTTGATATATAATTTATTTCAATTATATTAATTGAAAATTTTATTGAACTAAAGTTATTCAAAAATATATTTTGTTAGTATAATCCAAGGCTCCTAAAACATTCAATAAGATTATGAATTATATTAAAAAAATGAAAAATATAACTTATAAGCATAAATATTCTTTTATCAAGAATAAAGAATTCTCTCGAGTATTGGTTATCTTCTTGAAGTAACAAATAAATAATACAGGTTTAATAATCAATATAGTACATTATTTAAACTTAAGTAATTAATTTAATTTCATTTATTATTAATTATTAATAGCAAATTAAATAATAATTTATAACCTATTAGTATTGCATATAATAATATTACAAATATAAGGATAAGGTATATTATGATACTTTTTAATTAACTTCAAATAATTTAAGTCAATTTTAAATTATTAAGACAATCAGTTTTAAATGAGTGTAAATATATTTATTTTATGATTTTTTGTTATTTATAATTTATTTATAAATTTAATATTATACTCTAGATAAATTAAACTATCATATGTATTAATTAAAAGTAATCACCAATTAATAATGAGACAATTAAAGATAATAATTCCCATTTAACTTACAATAAAAATAATATATAGTTAAAACAAAATTTTACTTTTATAAATTGCTAGGAATTACTGTATTATTATAAAATAAATAAATGCCAATATTGTTTCTCTATACTATTTAATAATAATTAAAATAAACTAAAACTTACAATATTTTTATATAAATGATTTCTTAATTAATCAATATGCAGTTTTTATTTACAATAATTATCTAAACAATCCCAATATAATTAATTCAAAAATAAGATATAAATGTTCATTTAGTAAAAATATAAACAAAAAATTCATTTAAAATTTTATATAGGTATTATTTTATGATCTGAGGTTGAGAAAGACAATAAGCAGTGAGAGCATCACAATAAAACAAAGAAAGAAAGACTTATTCACTCTGATGGTGATGCAATTGAAGAAGAGTTAAATGAGGGATGTGTTTATCTATTCTAAATATATATTTTATCTAACTTGTAGTATTTCATTTATATCTACTTGTATCAATTTACGGTGATTAAAATTGTAAGAAATTAGATAAATTATCTTGATATTTTAACAATAATGATCCTCTAATATTTTATAAAAAAACTCTAATTTAATTCTTTTTCTAAGCATGAATAAACTATTACTTCAATTTAATTAATAGTTAATAACTAATTAGATGATACAGAATATAAAAACGATAATTTATTAATATATATTAACAATAAAATCTCAAATAATTTATGATTTTCATATCTTAAAAACAATTATTTAATCATTATTTAAGTATTATTTTATTTTTTGAATGTTAAATTCTAATAATAATAATAATATATGATATTTTTAAATACATTGGTATTGATTTGCTATTGTTACAGTAAATATATACCTATATCTAAAATTTATAAACAGAAAAAAATTCTTAAAAAATCTCATAACAATTCCTCAATTATTAAAAATATATTAATCAATACGAAAAATAAATTAAGCAATATTATTCTCAGATAATTATTAAATAATAAAAGGTTATAGATTTTATAAAAAAGTAAAACTCCCATAGGTAAATAGAAAAATATTAATTAATATGTTAAAATTAATTACTCTAGAAATTAATAAAAAATTTTAGCAATCTCACTTTTTTTTATATTTATTACGGGTCCTTTGTCATGAAAAGTATGTTCATCTTTTTTTTTCTGAGTTATCATTATATTTGCTAAATTCAAAAATTATATCTTTTAAATAATACACGTTTTGCTCACTAAATTGTTAATCCCCTTTTATTTTTATGCTTATGTTTCTATAATTATCCTTCGCCTTCTTTTCAATAGTTGAATTTGTATTATTTTCCTTTTGTTTAGTCGACTTAAGTATTTTATTTGGGTTTAAGTTCATATTAGTGTCGTTCGAAATGCCTCAGTTTTCTTTAAATACAACCAAGTCATGCATATTAGGTTATCTATGAGAGTCTTATTTTAAAGACTATTAATTTAAATTCTCTTTATTAAAATTGAAGAATTTTGAGAAGTTTTTGGATTGTTAATTTAATTACAGTTATTCATTATAATTATGAATGATTGTTTATAAATATTGCAATTAGATTATCTTACGACTAATTATCATTATTATGTTTACAGAAATTATTGTACATAAAATCTTTTTTAAATTATATTTGTAATAATTCTGTGCTTTGTTAGGTTTAATTTCTGCCAATTAAATTTTCAAATATTTGTCATATTTTAGTTATTCATGATCTTCATAAGAAGCTCATTAATAATATCCGAGATGTTTCATATATCCCTAAGCATCCTGTGTGTTTAATTTTAATATAAATAATCTAATTTTCATTTTTTCAACAGTTTTCTCCAATAATATGCATAAATATTATAGTGTTTTTTATATATTTAGTCAACCATTATCGTAACAAGTACCATTATCGTAACAAGCACTGTTGCCTATAATCAGACTTTGATGGAATTCTATTTATTCGATTATATCAGCACATGTGAGTCTTATTGCATCAATAATCATGCTTATATTGTTTTTGTTTCATTTACTTAATTAATCTGTAATACATGCAAGCTTTGTTTACGTCACTTTACAATAATTATTTCTTTGTTTTAAATTTTAAATTTTAAGAAATAAATATTTAAGTATTAATTTTCTAATATTTATGGATATAGTAGAAATAAATATTCAATTTGAATGATGATTAATAAGAAAATGTTATGATAGTTAACAATAATATATTGGAGCTTATTTAATTAACTAAATTTATAACAAAAGTTTTGCAAATATAGTGATTTTTTTTAACATGTGTGAAAAAGTGTAAAACATTTTTATTTATCTATAAAGTTAATAAGTATATTTTTATTAAAGTGAAGAAAAATCTTGTTTAGCAATATAAATTTTCATAAAATGATTAACTATATAATTTTATAAGGTCTTAAATATATTCTTTATAAAACAAGAAAATTTTTATCATCAAAATAATTTAATTACCATAAATGTAAAATTAAATAACATTTATAAATTAATCTTCTGCACTAATATTTATATTAAAAAATTTATTTAATATCGATTTTATACATTTATAAAATTTTATTTTGTAAATGTTTAGACTTAAAAAGAAATAATGGAGATTATGTTAAAACAATTTCACAATTTACTTCTTATAAATGTTATAAGTCATTTGCAAAAATTAATTAAAATGATATGAAAATTATTTAAATTAGTGATTTAATTGGCAATTCACTTTTTCTCCTTAATTTTAATTAATTATCTTATAAAGATCCACCCATACCATTTTATGTTGATAGCTAGTCTTTTATTTTTACTTAAATATCAATGACTTTCTTTAATTAAAATGTATCTCTTATTGGAAATATTTTTTTTAAGTTTTTATGTTGAACAAAGGATGATGATCATATTTTTTTATACTCTATTCTATGATCCAATCACTCTCTTACAGTATCTTGAAGGTTAGAGCTAAGCTTCTTTACTAATTTAATCGTATCTTGTCATTTCTTGATTCTTGTATATTTACAATAGTTTACTCATCATAATATAAGGCTCTACCTGTAAGTGGTCTTTACTTAGGCTAATTTGGCTCTAAATTTATTTTGTTTCATTTTATTATTGCAGACTTGTTTATGTACTAATAAATAAAGAAAATTTCAAATTATTATTAATTAGTATGATCTTTTAAATTTAAGAAAGAATGTTTTTAATATAAAATTTAACCAAGTAATTTATAACAAAGATAACTAATTTGAATTAAAGAGAAAATGATTGCAATTTGATTTTTAATATGATTTTTATTTGTTTAATAAATGTTATTTGAAGTTAGTTAATTAGTTAATAACTTGAGGTAAATTAAATATACGAAATACAAACAACTTCGTATATATAGATGTGGTCACTGAGCTATTCTAAAATGTAAGTTGCAAGTGAATGCGGTTCTCTGCTCACTAATTTTTGAATCTTTTGTTCCAGTTCTTCCTAGTTGTCTTTAGCACATTCCTCCTTTCTGGTATCGTCGTTTGTATCTTCCGTTGCTTTTCTTGGTTTATTCTTGTCGATCCAGTTCAATGGCTTCCTCTTGTTTGTCCTCATCCATTCAGTCAAAATAGTAAATAAATCGTGAATTAAATAATCCTAAACTACATAGAAATATAAATATAATCATCATCGCATATTTTTATAATTTCTTTTTAATTATTTTATTCACAACTTAATAATTTTAAGACATAGAAAAATAATTAGGTTTTAAATTTAGATACTTTAAATAGGAATATTTGCATAATTAAATAATTTATTTAAACTGCCATAAATTACATTTAATTTTTGTAGAAAAGTAATTACACTTTTTCTTTAAATTCTTAAATATTTTATTTATAAATTTAAATTATATTTAAATATATTAATATTGGGACCAAGTAGCAAAAATAAATAACTTTTACTACTTTGTCCCACAGCATATAAATTAATTGATTAAATCAAACAATATTTTAAAAATAAATTATAAAAAATATACGAGTATGATTATATTTATATTTCTATGTATTTAAGGATTATTTAATTCACGATTTATTTACTATTTTGACTGATTGGTGGATGACTAGGTTTGTCACTAAATAGGACATACTCTGACATGCTCTCATAGTTCACTGATGCTGCTTTCGAACTTTTCGCATTATTGTTCTAATTTTGATTGCCTCTCATTTCTCAAGATTATCTCTTCCAACCTCTCTTCTTTATGGCTTTGTTTAGTATTATCTTATTCCATATCCCCAAGTTTACTTAATCCCAGATAAGCAAGCTCCTTTTTTCTTTATTCTTCTCAGCTTCTTCTTCTTAGATAATGAGCCCTCATTTTCCAATCTCCATCTAATTATACCCAACTTCCAAGTTGAACAAATCAAATAGTTCCTTTACATGTTTAACCAGTCCTCGAAGAATATCTGAAATATTGGTCCTCTAGCAATTTCTAATGCTAGGTGATTTGTGATCAGAAAGGCTTATAACCCACAATCTTGAGGATAAGTTGCCTAGTTTTCCTTCATTTTCTCGAGGTATCCTACTTTATATGTGGTCCCATAATTTCCTAATTCATTTCGTTTATCTGTTTCACAAATTACTGGATTAACGCCAAACTACCTGTTTACCTTCTTGACTCATGTATCTCCAGCATCTTAGATCCTTTGCCGATCTTCTATACTACTTAGTTTTGCAGTTTTTCAAAATGTATAGGCATACCGAGGCTCCGATAACACTTTAAATACCATTATGATTTTTCCAGTATTTGCCATTTTCAATCTTCTTATTTGTCTATCCGATGTATTTCTCCATTTGGCGTATTCTTTTTTATTTGAAATTAAATAGCAGAAAAAATAATATATTATTTTATTAATGCATTTATCTAAAATAATCTAAAATAATTATTGCTTGTCATCTAGATAGTGTGAACAACTTCTTATCTTATTTATATATTATCTTTATGAAAATATTGATATGATGTAACAATTATGAAAATTATCTTTTCTATATTTTGATCTAAAATCAATTCATTTACAACCCAATTTAACAGAATTTAAATTTCCACTACTAATAATAATAATAATTTTATAGTTCTTGAATAAATTATAATCTATTATTTTATTCAAATTTCATTTTTTATTAGAAAATTATTAAAAATATTTTTTGACAGATAAAAATGATACTTTCTTTAACAATTTTTAAAGTCGTTATTTCAAATGTAAATGTAAATGATGATTTTGAGTCATTACTAATTCAATCCCCAAATTATATACTAATAAATTGATTATTAAACAATATAAATTAATATTAACTTTAAATTAAAGTATTAAGATACTTTTTATTATTTATAAGTTTTCTAGTTATTTATATTTCAAGTTTAAATTATTTGTTTAATTATAAATCATTTTCGGTTAAATACTTTAGTTTATCAATATATATAAGATAATATTTTATACAGAATATATTTAATTTAATGAAAAAGAGATTATATAAGCAAATATTTTATATTATTTTGAAATTTGAATCATAACTCTCTTATAATATAAATATAATAAGTTCATTTACATTTTCCTTGGTATATTAATTTTTATTTCTATTGTCTTAATTTGATAATTATGATTTCTATTATTAATTATGTTTATATATAATTAATAATAATAAGTAACATATAATGGGTTTATTGATCTCAAAACAAAATGATATTAATCAGAATAATATAGAAAAAAATTTAGTCTGGCTTCTTACATAATATGATTAACTAATTAAAATCAGCAGAGCGAATTGGGCCTAAATTAATTATAGATAATAACTTTTATCATCAGAAGCTAGAAAAAACATCTCATTAAACTTTTAATCCTTACTTATTACTGCTAACTAGAATTTATTTTAATAGAGAAAAACTTTGAAATAGTCCAACTTTTGATTAAATAAATAAATAAAAAGTTAAGATAAGTATTTCTAAATAACTAATCTATAAACTCTTTGCTTACTCTAACAAAATCCCAAATTAATTTAATCATTTGAAAATACATTGTTCTCTGAATAACCATCACCATCATCAGAAAATAGCTGATGATTAGTTTGTTTCAGCCAAAAAATATGTTTATTTGTTTGCAGGCTTCTTTATCACAAAATAAGTAAATAATGTTATATAAAAAAAAAACAGCGGCTCTTTAGTAGAAAAGGCAAACTACAATTATTATAGAGTATCAATTTCTAAGCAAGCCGACACGTCTATTAAAAAATTATAATTAAATTGCTTAGCATGCAACGGCAATCGCGAAAAATATTGACTTAAAATAACAAGTTTATATTACTTATTTGTAAATGATGTCAAAGTTTTCATTGAGAAGTTTTAGTATTATTAATAGAATTAGAATTGATAATCTAATTAATACTATAATTAACTCTAATAATAACAATTGCATTGACATAGATTTCATGCAACCATACAATGTAGGTGAACTCAAATTCAGGAATTTCAAAAGTAAAGAATCAACAAAAAATAACAACAAGAATATGTGATGTCCAACATAGTTAATGAGTTTGCAATTGACATCAAGTATTTTTAAATTAACAATTGCTTTTTTTTATCATTAGCATTAGAGGATATAAATTGTAGTATATCATTTTTATCAAATCAACTCAGAAGGAGAAATCCTCAGAGATAACTGATTAAATTATACTATATTATTTAAATATATTTAAAAACATAATAGTGAATGAGCTCTCATATTTTATCATTGATAAATTTACCAATACAACCTTTCATCAAACAATATATATATAGAAACTATTTTAAGCCACATTTGAAAGTACCCATACTTTTATGAAATTAAACCTAGCCTTACTCATCAAAACAAGCTAAAATGACTATATTCAACAAAAAACATTTAAGAACTAAAATAAACAGTATAAAGATTTGGATTTCTGAGGTTTCTTATCTAAAATAACAACAATTAAAGAATTAAAAAAGAGAAATAAAGTTGTAAGGGAATTAAAGGCAAAGAAAAGAAACAATAATAGAAGAAAGAAAAGATGTATAGACTCAGCATTTAAGGAACTAAACTCATATCTTATTAAGGCTTTTCTTTGTATGCTACATTTTTTATAAGATGAAGGTACCTAGGATTTTAATGTGATAATATTATATTCATAATTTCTGATTATTAAATCGAAAGTAATTAGAAATTAATTGATTTTTTAAAAAAAATTAATTGATAATATTAAATTTAATTATACTTTTTATAAATGTTTCTTGTCATAGTTCATTTTTCATTACTTTTAAACTCAAATCCCATAATTTCAATTATATTCTTGTCTTTTTATTGGTCTTCTACTGCTCATCAATTTAGTACTACTCCTTCGCTTACCTTGTTTCAAACTTCTAAAAATAAATGCGAAACACATTACCCGATGATTAAATGTAAAAATTATACACATCTCGTCTTTATTTTTATTTTAATGTATTGACAAAGCAATAAATATCATAATTTATCATACTTTAATAACAAATATCCACAAAATATCTCACATAAATTAGAAATTGTTAATTCAAACTTGATAAATACATATGAAAATAATGTCATAGAAAAAAGTAGAAGCAATATTATGAATTTATTTAAAATCTTATTTTACATAGTAGAGAAATTTAGCTCAAACTCCATAAATAAAAATACATAATTATTTTAAATTAAATTTTTAATTAAGAGAATGACTATTTTATAAGAACATATAATATTATTCATATTTATAGATTATTACTTATTATAATATCATAGTTAATTTAAGATAATATTTATAAATTACTAGGTAGTAAGTAATAATAAATATATATATATATACTTTAATAAAGGAATAGAATAGTACATTAAATTATATTTGTATAATTCAATGATTTTAAATAAAATAAATTTTAATAACTTTAAGAAACCTGTCAAAAAAGGATATTATTATAATAATTATTATATCAATTAAAAATATAAATGACTATTAATTATTTATAAATAAAAAAGTAATGAAAGTTTAAGGAGGGTTATAATTTACTATTTAATTAGAAGGAATAAAATACTTAAAAATAAAATAAAACTAATCTTATCATATATTATATTTTGTAATATTTAAACAAATATAAATGAATTTGAAAAGTTTTTGTATTGCATTGTGAGGTAAATTTTATTTTTTATTTCGACTTAATTTTAAATTATTTCTTAATTTAAACAATAATTCTTTCAGGTGGCATTTTAATTTCTTTTAACTTAAAAGTATAAAAGTCAGTGATATTCCCTTTAAATGAATAATTAAAATAGCATATAATATTTGTGTAATTTTTAATATAGCGATCACAAATTAATTTCATTGTCATTATTAATTTTACATTAAACGATAAATTTAATTGTGTCTTAAATGAGTGAATTAAATGGGTACTTTTTAGACAAAAATATTCCTATAAACCATTAAATTTCAAACTCTTCTTTACCTCTAATTCAAAATATCATCGCTCATAGAGTTTAGTTTCTTGGATGCCTAGATATATCCTGCAGAATTCTACTTGATGATGGAAAAGATGAAAAGCTCATTCAAATTTAATCAAAAAATTACTTTTAAAATGATATAATAAGATATATAAAATTAAACGATAAATTTGAAAAATTATAACAGTTAATTGAGTAGAAGAATCACAAAACGAGTAGAATATATAAAGTGAATATTAATGAGGTTTATATTTTAATTGATAAATAAGAGATATTATTAAAATTAAGAAATTATTAAAAAAATATATCTGCCTTTTATTAAATTTAAAAATGATATAATAAGTATAATTAATTTAAGCAATAAAAATAAATTATCATGCTTGCCATTATAAGAATTTCATGATAGAAATTTTAATTTTTTTTAAACATTCTTTATTACCATCATACATAACTGATTTTTTTAAATAGTTTTCTCTTATCATTTGAAATATAATTGACTAACTAGATATAAAAATTGACTTGTAATCTTCAAAACTTATTGAATAATTTAAAAAAATAAAACCCTAAGCATTAGTTACAACATTAATATGCATCTTTAGTATTTTTTTAAGTTTTAAGAAAAGATAATATAGTAGAACATGTATAATGAATTTTTATATAAATAACAAAACCATTTACCATGTTGTTGTAAATGAAGTAAATAAAAAAGGGAAAAATAGTAATGCGACTTAATGAAATATTTTCATTTGAATATTAATTATTAAATATTTTCTAATATTTATATGAATTTGAGTAAAGATTTCTAAACAGAAAGAAATCGTAAGTATTGCAGGTAATTTATATTTTTAATTTTTGAATAAATATTATGTATCAAAATTGTAGTGTTCATAACTTGTTGTCTTTCTTGAATATTAGTACCAAAGTTAAGCAATTTAAATAAAAAATAAAATTTACCAGCTATTTTTAAGATAAATAAATGTATAGTTTATTAAGATAATTTACTTACAAACTGTTTATTAAATAAAAGGGCTGAATATTGTAAAATTTATTTTAACTTTATTACTATTTATGTATCATTTAAAGCTAAATTAAGACATTCTGATATTTATACTTTTTTAAATATGTTAGATCTTTTTATATTGCAAAACACATGATCGATCTAATCATAATTTCTACAACTATTTAATAATTATAAGTTATAGTAAAGTTGATATTATTCATCGTTTGACTATGAACAATCAATTAATATTAATAAATGGAAACTACTAAATTATATTCTAAAGATTATTGGAGTTAAAAAAATTCCAATTTCTTCATTTATTTTAGAAATACTACTTTCGTACAGACTATTAAAATATATAAATAGATTCATAAAATGAGCTAATCATCTACCAAATTAAACAAAAGCTTTGATGATTATAGTATAAATAGGAATCATTTAAAGTTCTATTTATATAAAAATTTATATTATTTATTTTCCTTTATTTTTATCTTATTTAACCAGACTATTCTCATTAAAAAACGCATACAATATATTAAAATTTATACTTGGCAATACTTTTTTTATATTGAGCTTAATATGTTATAAAAACCCCATTTTTCTTTCCATTTATTTTTTTTAGCATGCTTCGTACATTAAAAATGAATTAAAATATTTATATAAAAATTTATATTCTACACTAAATTAAAACAATAATTTCATTTTTGAAAATTGTAATATGATATTAAATTTGTTAAATATAAACATGAATTAGAATGATTCAATATATAAATATAATTTTCAATTTATAGATGATTATACCTTAAGTATATTTACTCATTTTAGATATCAATATAATCTATAAATCTTTTTTTAATTAAATGTATATAAATTAGTTTTATTTCATTAAACAATGAAAAACTTTTGAATTCAGTATAGATTTATTTACTAATGGGATTTTACTATTGTAAGAATACATTCGAAATTGGGAAAATGTAATTAATTAAATTTATAATTAATCAAAATCGTGGCAGTTAAAGATGGTTTATTCGAACGATTTTGGGCTCATTCGATTGATAATTTAAAATTCTATTTTATTACATCCCCTGAGCGAGTTAACATGACTTTATTGTGAGGGTACAGTTTAATGAATTTAAGGTGTTTAATTAAAGTCAAGTTACTAGCTCCGGGTAAGTAATAAAATAGTACCGCCATTAGTAAAGTCCAGATAATTTTAAATTATCAATCGAATGAGCCCAAAATCGTTCGAATTAACTAACCTTAACTGCCATGATTATGGTTTATTATAAATTTAATTAATTATATTTTCCCAATTTAAATGTATTCCTACAATATTGAGGGTAACTTTTTATGTATTGCAATATGATAAAAACAATCAATCAAATTTAATTAAATTTTTATCAAGTAAAAAGCATTTTCATTAAGGATTATTGCAGTTATTAATGAAATTTGAATAGTCTTTACAAATCTTTTAGTATAAATAATTTGAATAATAAAATTTGAATGCATTATTTTATTCTTCTTACAATTAAGTAATAGGAACTGCACGTTATAAAAAATAATTATTTTATTCTTTGATGTGTTGTTGTATTCATATTATTAGGAATCAAATATTTTGGCTTTAATAATTGCTAACAAAAAGATCCTTAAATTAAATTTTAATTTAAATTATCTTCTATAAAAAGCATTCAGAAATAATGCGAACGAATAATATTTTTTAATTTTTATTTAAAATAAATTTTAGTAGGATTTACAATAATTAAATCTTTAAATATTGAAATGATAATGGAATAATGTAATTTATATTCGATAATTGTTTATAATATAACATTACTAAGAATATAATCAATTTTAATAGAAGCCAGTCATTTAAACCATTAAAAAAGATAGAAGGCCAGGAATCCTGACATAGATGCATTGAATAAGGAGTTAAAAATATGCTTTTTATTTAATGGCTGAATTTTTCACTGCATATATGGAATAAAGATTCAATAATATCATTCTAAAACTACTTTAAGATTTATAGAAAAGAATTCTAATTAGCAAGCAGATTTGAAAAAATTTTTAGAAAATTATCTAGCTCTAAATTGATGATGAAAACTCAAAGAATAATTTGGAAGCACAAATTACAAAAATTAGTAACGGCATTAAAATACAATTATATCATATAAAATTTTAATTTTAAAGCAAAATGAAATATTGTATTATTATCCTCATTTGTCATTCTCAATTATCTTTTTATTTTATTATTTTATTAAAAAATTTTTATGTTATTACTTTATAAGTTTAGTATAAGTTTCTTTTCAAAATCTTAAATCCTTTAAAAATCAATTTAAGATTTAAATTTATTTGAACAAAGCTTTTAAAACTATTGATATGTATTTTTAAATTATTTTAAACATTTTTGTTTAGTGTGAATGATCCTGAAATTATTATTGTTAAAATATAAATGAAATGGGAAAATGTGAAAATAAAAATAAATAATTAATTAATATGTGTACGCTTTTAATATTAAACCCTTTCGGCCAATTAATCAAAACCCCTTAATTATATAAAAACGCATTTTCATAACCCAGAAACCCCTGGACCATATTTCAAAACCCCAAAACCCCTTTCGATGAGTAATTCAAAACCCCTAAACCCTTTTCGTTTGAAGTGTAGTGTGTTTGATAATTATGAATAAATATGATATAAATTGCCCTTTATTAGTTCTTTTTGCAGTGTATGATTGCCAAGTGTATAGAGTGCATAGCTTAATTAGACAGGAGCTTTATAAGTGTAATGGGCATATGTATGAAGGTCATTCGCATTATCCATCGCATTTTGAGAAGCTGAAATGGGAAGGGCGGTGATCGGCATGCTAATACATTAGAGAGATCCTGCATTGAGTGGACCTCCATCTAAAGAAGCACGATCAGAATCCAGTTGGAAGGGTTGCTTGCTTTCATAAGCTTATGTCAAGGTTGCCTCAAATACAAAGTGGGAAAGTGCGATAGCAATTGCCATGATTGATTATTATTCATTATGCGATCTTATATTGTACTTACTAATGATTAATCTTATTATAATTAGGCTCTTTTATAAAGGGGGATTCCCTTTAATAGGCTCAGCAACATAAATTGCTTCTGTAACAAACATCATCAGACAAATCCATAGCGCAGAGTGTGCAGCCACTTTTTGATACTGAACACCCACATGCCTTGAATGTCTTCTGCACTTAAGCTCTGTACGATTTCAGAGACCCTCTTCACGAGCTGCTGCCTAGAGATGTTAGATGGGATTATCTTACTTGGAGTTTACAGTGTCCACTTTGAGTTGCTTCTTGACGAACGAGAAGAGCTACTCTATAGGATTCAACCAGGGCGAATACTCGGCATTGAATAGAACATTCACCTTGAACTTTCTGGCCTGTCTCGAGCATCTCTGAATACTTGTGAATGACAGCGTTATCCATCAAGAGTACCACCTACTTAGAGTTGAGATCTTTGTCCGTTCTCACACTTCGCAAGGTATGATAGATGAAATTCTCGAAGAGGGAGGAGTCGAAAGCGCCCTCTATGATTTGACTTGAGAGGATTCGGTCTTGAGATATGGCCGCTATAAATGACATCGAGAACTGCTGCCTCTTATTGGGGCTCTTCTAGATCGAAAGCTCCCTCACCTTCATGCCATAACTACCTAGATTTTGCTTCATTTCACTCTGGTATTCTGCAATGCTTTTAAACTTGGAGGCTTCCTGTTTGTCATCAAAGTAGTCTTGGATGCTCTGTATATCACGCTCAAACTTTTCGCTCTCTTCCTTCAGGTTGAAGCCTATATTTCCATTTTCAATCAATAGCAAATCTTACCTTGACTTTCGCTGAGTTGGTCTATAGATGCGCTGCTCACATTCTAGGACAGCCTTAGCTTTTTAGGAGTGATGCCAAACCGATTCTCCTTTTGTTTGTCTCCCACCAAGTCCACCGATTTCTTCCTCGAGCTTGACAACTTCAACTTTGCAATTCGATCCAGGACTGGAGTGAACCCACTCCTCAATTTCTTCGCCGGCAGATCCTCCGAAACCACTGACTTGACCGAGCTTGCGATCCTGAAATTCTGAAAGTATTTTGTCAAGCTCAACTACTGGTTCAGGCTCTCTGGCACTTCAGGAATTGGGGAAAGATCTTTCTTCAGAGTTGCTTTTGATTTATAAGCTGGAGTTTATTATTGAGAGGTCCTAACCTAAAATCTCGAATTTTTCTAAACAATATAAAGCCAAGAAAATTACGTTTTTCGAATCAATACTTGAAGAACCCAGGCTGCTGGATTTCAAGACTTTTTTTGATTTTGCAGGCGTCCTCTTACCCAAGATCGAGGCCTCTAATTTTTCAGATTCCTAACCTCCCTTATGCTGAATTTGACTTGAAAAGTTCCAGGCTTTTCTATGAAAGTTTTGATTGAATTATGATGAAATGCTTACGATTTTTAGGATTTTGAAGCCTCACTTTCAACTTGCGATTTTCGAGATTTTGAGGGCTTAAATTGGAGAATTTTGCAACTTAGGATTAGATGGCTCAGGGGGGATATTTATAGGGGTTATTCTAAAATTTGGTAAAGCAGAGTCGCCAATCACTTCCTAGTCACTGGCACTATAATCCTAAAACCTACCAAGCAATTATTGGCCATACAAAAGTTTGGAATCGCCCACCAGAATGGGGTTGCCAGCAGGTGATGTTTGTTACAGTCGTGATTGACTTTTGCTTTGTCGATACATATCATTGATATTGAAAGCCCACTACTTTGGGGGCATCGAGTCAGACCTAAAGTTGCTTTCATCCACTGAAATGATCACCGCATCCTCAAGTAGGAACTGCGAAAGCAGGCGACTTATCCACAGCCTTTTATCGTTATAGCTGGGGTCACGATACTTGGTATTGGCAGCCTGGGTCTTCCCAAATCTTAAATGGAATTTCTCTTTCAAAACCTTGTTCAAGGTTGCTACGCAAGGCACTTTGAGAGCTGAGGCCTCAGGGTTATTTTCAGATAGCTCTCTGAGATAGTTGTGCAGCTTCTAACCAGTGACCTGGTAGATACCATTCAGCTCCAAATAACTTTGAATCGAATCAAGCAGGAGAGGGTTATCAGTAACTCCTTTTCGACCCACTTTTTGCAAGGCCTTGGGTTCATGAATCGTGTGTTGAATCTCATGCTTGAACTTCTCAACTATCCTATAAACCATGTCTACCCCTATCCTCAACTTCTTGGCAATCTGCCTGGGCTTCAAGTTATCATTAAAGTACAGGCTTACAGCATCTAATTTCTTACAGGCCAGCTTGGCCTCTCGCTTCTTTAAGAATGGGTTTTTATCTGCATTCTTTGCCCTCTTTTTATTGCCAATACTCTCAAGTATTTTCTGCATGACTTTAGAGTTCTTTGCGAGATCGGGGTTCAGAGTTACCATACTCTGCTAGTTGTCAGGCCCTGCAGTTCCAATTCCATTGCCTGCTTTCTTCTAATTGAAAGCCGCAGCCTTCCCAGATTTAATACTCTAAAGATAAGTCTCCAAGAACCCACACAGCTCATCATCCTCTTGCATGTAACAAACATCAACATTCTTTTTCAGGTATTCGGCGATTGATTCCGAGGGGAATTTGATAATGACTCCACCCGCCAACTCTGACACATGAGGCGGCACCTCGCCGGCATTGATTACCTTGCCCGAGCTGTAGGTGAACTTGGACTTCTAAATCACATTAGGGAAGAGCTTGCCCAAGACCACTGGCGTCCACTTTGTGATGGTCTTCTCCTGCACCTTCACTTTGATGAGTTTGATATCTTATAGGGAATTGGAGTCCAGGAACTCATCACTGATAATGGAGTTTTATGAATATTATTTTGATAATCAACTGCTATCTTTACTCTCCTCTATACTATCATTATTACCTCTTTTCCTTTGAAAATTGAGAGTAGATTATCTTGACATATTTAATAACAAATATCGAAAATTATATATAAAATGAGGATGATCTAATTATATATTGAAATTTAATAATATAAATTTCCCTCAATTTTTATTTCAACTCTTATACATGTAACAAACATCACTTTCAGGTATTTCAGTTTAAGGGTTAAAATTGGTACAAATATTAATAATTTTCTCAAGAATTAAGTCTTCCTTGGATGCAGTTATTTAAGAATAATATTTTAGAAAGCCAGACTTCACTGATTCAGAATACTACGTTAATGTGACTGTAAATAATGTCTTAATTGGAAGCTTAAAATTAAGGGTGACTATCTTCAAATTTGAATAAACTTTGAAGCTGTCCTATTGGACTTACTTTAGCAGTTGTATTTTCAGATTTTGATGTAAGTGTTGTTAATAACAGTCTTATTACTGCTACTTAAGTTAAGGTATATGTTATTAACCCAGACACAGAAATCGTTACCTTTGAATAAAGAGACACTGACAGAATCATTGGCTAGTCATACATGAATACTCAAGTTAGTGATTCTTTTGTTAGCAAAATGATTTCCCACACGGTCTTGAATCTATGGTTGGCTAAGAGTTCTCTTACAACGTCACAGTTAAAAACATTACTCCAGGCAGACGCCAAGGACTCCTCTCTATCCTAAATAGAATGCCAAACTGCTTAAAATTCTACACTGACCAATTAATTGAGCTTGAATGGGCAGGAGTTTATTATCCATTCAAAGGTTGGGATTATGTTGACTACCGTAACGAGTACAGAGTTTACCTTAGGATTCGGCAAGAATGACGGTTTAAAAAAAGATTCAGTCTCATTCGTTGTCACTGAAACTCAAGTGTGATAAGGTACTTGCCTCAAAAGAATATTCAAACCTGACTTATTCAGCACCAATTATACCAAATTTTATACTTCAGTTACTGCTTAAACGATAATATGATGAAAGTTAGTTGATATAATCAAGGCAATTTACACATTTAAATCATGAGTTTAAATATTAATCTGCACTCATTTTGTATAGTAATCTCACACATTGTTAAGCTAATTTTATATTTACTCATTTAATTGTTTAACAATCTAAAACTGCTTCGGGTCTTATATAATTGAAAAAGAAAAAATTATTGAAGAAAAATATCAAGAGATTTAAGGTAGAGAATATTAATTATAATTAATTAGTTTATATGAATGAGTTAAAATAATCAGCATTTTGAATATTCAAAGAACTGGTCCTCGAAAATGAGGTTAAATTAAATTCATTTTATAATTAATTTACTAGTCTGAAACGTGGACCATCCGGCGAAACGATAATTTTCAAAGTAACCAATAGTGATGGAACAATCCTAGCGGTAGGACTAGTCAATTTGTGTGTGTCCCTTTTGTGTGTGTTACTCCCCAATCAAGCTGAAACTAATTGAAGCTGCGTGGACCAGCCGGCGAAACGATAAAGAACTTCATACTTGGTAATCACTTCTTAGGATTTGCATTATTTCAAATGTCGTTATTCAAAGTAACCAATAGTGTTGGAACAATCCTAGCGCTGATATTAGTGGATGCTTGATTAACTTAAAAAAATCAAAATCAAAATTAAAACCAAAATCTTAGAACCAATAAATTTGAGAATAATTTCTTCAGCAATTCAAAAATAAAATAAAATAAAATCAGAAAATTAATAATAAAAAGGCTAAGTATTTTTTTAATCTTTTTTTATAGGTATCTTTATAATTGTACAATAAAAGAAGTATCAAGGAGCTCCTGATCAAAGATTTGCTAGCAAAAATACTCTATAAAAAAGCCAAAACCCCATTTTTCTTAACTTTTAATATAGGTACTCTGAATATATAATATTTAAATCTTTAAAAAATTCTTATGATATTGAGAAATCATAATTTAGTTCTCACAGTAAACTTAATCTTCCTCGAAATCACTACACTTAACTAATGTTGAAATTAAAAGACCACTCTTTACCACGGAAATGAATCAAGTAACTTAACAGGCATTTATATTGACAAAAATGACTCCATTTCACCAAATATTCAAAAATAAGAAATGAAAGATTTGAATTGATCCTAATAAGAAAAAAGAAATCTCTTGACTAACGATTGAAAATTCCCATGATCTTCATACTCACATTTGTACATGGCCAATAGAAAACAATATAAGCTTTAGCTTAAGTAATGCATCAAAATTATTATCATCTTAAACAATTGCTGGTTTGATTTAATGGTACAAGAGTTTAACTATCAAGTCTGGTCTTTCTTTGATCAAGGCTTTAATCATATCTACTAACAATGTAATTATCGTTTATTCTGATTTTTCTCTTGCAAAAAAGCCCAAAGTATTAAAGTTGTAAGACTATTTTTAAGATTGAGTGAGTTAAGAAAGCAGTAAAACAATCGATTGAAAACTAAAATTATTCTCAAGATACTCAAGGATAATAAGAGAGCGATTCAATTAATCAAGATCAAATAAATCAGGGTTTTATTTACAGCAACAATTCAATTTAAAGATTCTCTTAAGATGTTGGGATGTCATTAACAATTAATAAGCCCAAATTATTTTGTAAAACTATGGTATGTCCATTTATGCTAATCAGAGTACTTAAAAAATGGCGATCTTGTTTAAGTAGAATTAATTAATCTTACTAGAAAATAAATGAGAATGACTATTAGACATAAATAGCCCTTAAAACTATATAAACGAATTAGTAATCAAAAAGAATTTTTAAGTAGAATTGGAACTCTTATATGCAAACAATAGGTGGTTATATTTTGTAACTAAAAATGAATTTTTATTTCAGTAAAATTCAATATCAACATCTAATGATGTCTTAAATATCTGTGCTATTGAGTAAATCACTCAATTCAATAATCAAGATATACGGTCCTCTATATATTTGTCCGATTAAATTGGTAATGTAAATGTTCCTAGAGTGATACTTAGAGATTGAAAAGTAGTATTATTTTTACGATTCCTTTACCTATCAGTTTAACTGGTCATGTTAGTAAGCTTGGCATTATTACTCTTACCTTTTGTCTCGTATTTTGAAACTAGTAGCAGCACGATTATTACTAAACTTTCACACTGCGAAAACCTCAACAGCTCTTTCTGTACACTAGGTTAGGGTTGCATCCTAGTTCAAAGGACTTGTGTGATTAATGGTTTGAGTAAAGTTAGGGCATCTGTATTGCTTGTTTTATTAATCCTTTAGGCCCCTTGAAAAATTATCTCTAATTAAAATACCAAGCCTCAGCCTCATAAATTTGAAAGTGATGTTTGTTACAGTCATAAGAAGATGAGTATGGATTCAGGGAATCTTCCTTACTTTATTTCCAGTCGTTACACTACTAAGCATTCCTGTTCTGAATAAAAATTATAGAAATAACTACAGCAATTTTAAGGTAGGCAATTCATTAGAAATACCTTTGATCACCACTTAAACTAATCTCAAATTCCAAATTATAATTTTATATTTACAAAGCCATATGAAAAAGCTGGAAGATGAAATGCTCCAATGTATGTACGACTCAGAGTCTAAGCCAAAAAATGAGAACTGGAATGGTGGTTTCGACTTTTATGAAATATAAATGGCAGCAACATATAATCCTAGTGAAGTCAGTTTATAAAGGTTTAAAAGTAGAGACTAGGAGAAAATTTAATGTCTCTCGAAATTCTTGAATCTCATTCAATTTTATCAATTAATGATCGGTATCAGGGATTGATTTAAAAAGAAATGCTACCACCTCACATAAGCCCCTAGTATGGAAAGTTACATTGAGACTGTAAATGGTCAGCGCAAGGTTACAGTTAACTTTGGTATGAGGGAAAACGTGATTCTAATAGTTGAATAACTCCCAGTTCAATAGCATGCCACAAGAAGTGTCCTCTCACAAAAATATACTTCCAGACCTACTCAAAGTATCAAAGTGGGAGTTGCTAATCCAACTGGAAACTCAGAGCGATTTTGGTCAGTGTGAAAGTGATGTTTGTTACACTTAGAGAAAACTTCAAAATTTATTTGTATCCTTTATACAGGCAATTTAATTCATCCTTTTCTAGGTTACAGCTTTCTTAAGGGTTTGAGACTACAATATCAATACATAGATTCTTGCCTGTTCCTGATTAATGTAAATCACTAAAATATTAATCAACTAGACTCCCTGATATGAATACAAGCTCCTTCTCTCTTAACTTTCTCTATAGCTACCTTCTCAAAGATAATCACACAGGAGAGAAGGATGAAGAAACTGGTATGTTAGAGGAAGAAAATAAGGAAGAGACCAGCGAGACTTATGGAGAGGACTTCTCACTGTATGATATCCCTGACGATGATTCGATTCAATGTTCTATTGCCTTTCATTTTAAGTTCTGAATGACCTATAACGTAGTATTACTAAAGTCTATAAGGCAAGCTTGAGCGACTACAATAAATAAAATAGGACTGCTGTATATTAAGTTATGATTAAAACTGATTATTTAGAAGTGATGTTTGTTACATGGACACCTATTCCAAAATGGACACCTATTCCAAAATGGACACTTATTCCTAAATGGACAAAATTCCAGTTGTCTAACGACTACTTTTTTGAAGACGTTATCTTCTTCGCTTTACCCAACCTTTTTAGGTTCCCTTCATTATATTTATGCACCTATGACACAGCTTACATTCTAAAGGAAGTATGGCAACGTTACCTGTAATGATAGTAAATATTATGCATTAGTTAATAAGTCTTATAACTAAGCTTTAAGTAGTAAAAAGATCATGTTGACTAAAATTATTACAATGCAATCATAAAATTTAGAATATAGTTTCATGTTGAATTTCCAACTAACCCTAACGAATCTCACTGCATTACATTCCTCACTATTAATAAGTGAGATCAATCCACAACAGAGCTTACTATAGGGCCTTAGAGTATAACTATTATATCTCCATAGTTGTTTGAGTAGGTTAAAATTTAAACTTTTATACTTTAACTGATAAAATAAAAATGCCTGAAATCAAACCAAATCTTAATGACGTTAGAAAATAGAATTGAACGATCCCTGCTCCTACTCAAGCCTCCCTGCAACTCTCAGTTACTTTAAATTTTAAACTTAGATGCTTGAGATAAAGTGATGAGAGAACTGTTATGATTGACAGAGGTTAAGTTGAACTTTTCCAAAATTAGCGTCATTTCTTAGGAATTAAATTTATTCGAATTAGTCGTGTAATTCATATGAATTTGAGGGGTAAAATCGAGATTCTCAAAATGACTACTAATTCGATCATAAGTTTCGTTGGAGCTAACCCCTTCACTTCCAGACTATATGAGAGTAAGCTAAATAATCTCAGACACTTATGAGAGATGTGGGAATAAGAAAGCAGCAGGATAACCCTTGGATTTCCTGAGAATAGAGGGTGGATTTAAGGTTTTAGAAATTTGAGATATTTTGAGATTAATAGTAAGCTTTAATTAAGGATTACATAGAGATTATAGAGAAAAATAAGCAAAGTTTTGACACTTTAATTTTACCAAGTTAGTTTTGTTTTTAAAAATCCGAGCCGGATATTGCATATAAGCAAAGCCAGAGTGAAGATTAAATAGAGGGGTAATATATCATATCAATCACCTTAGACTCCTAAGAAATCTTAGCTACTAAGAAGGTTTCTTGGTAAGTTTAGATTTAGCTGAATAATAATTATCAAGGGAAAATGCTGATGTTGACTTCGTATAAAACTAATATCCTCCTAGGTATTGGTTCAATCTATATACCAATACCCTTTAATGATACTGCCCCTTGCTGTAACCCATACTGTCGACTTATCTTCCATGTATCTTCTAATTCTCATAAAGACTTAGGGAAAATATCTTGGCTTAGATTCAAGGTCTAAAATCTTATAAAGTAATTGCTGTTTGTAAGGATAGAAATAACTTTACTGAATGATTGGTAGTATTGAGTCTATTGAATATCAATTATTCATCTCAAAGCTAAGTGAAAATCATAGAAAAGTATAAGACTTTTAATCTATGTAACAAGCATCACATCAAGACTTTACAAGTTGTCTTCCAGTTATCTTCCATTTATTTCAAATTTTACTTTCAACTTATTGAGTAAGCCTCAAAGAAATTTTTCATTCAAAAGATTTTTAAAGCCACTTTTTTATCAAAGCTCTCTACTTGTACTAAGTTGTAAGAAGTTAGTAAGGACTCTTTAAGCTCATTCGTTTTATGATAATAGTAAAGCAACTAAAGTTTGTATAGAGCTTAATAGTATTGCTGGTCGATAGATTCAACTATGAAGTTTGGTAGCTTTAACTTCCAAAGTTTGAAGACTTTCTACCAAGTTGATTGAAGAGTTCTAAGTTGAGTTCACAGCTTTTAAGAAAGGCTAGGTAGGTTTTTATTCTTAGAAAAAATAGAATTGCAATTTTTGAAAACTAGTGTTGGCAATCTTCGAATTCTTACTTGAATTAAGGTTAACTGAAAGTGATGTTTGTTACATTATACATAATCCAAATATACTCTATTCTAAGAAAAATATACTGAGTTACCAAACCTTCCCTCTCATTAAAATTTTTGCAATACTCCTGCTATTATTTGTATTTTAGTTTAAGTGAGGAGCTACTTGGATAACTGTAGTTTATATATTTAGTCTCAGATTATTTCAATCTTAGAGATAATATGAAAAAGTGGAAATCTTCCAAAAGGTGGACTTCTTCCAATTGAAAAGTGGACTTCTTCCAGTAGCAAAAGTGGACTTCTTCCAGTCCTAAAAGTGGACTTCTTCCAGTCCTAAAAGTAGACTTCTTCCAGAGGTAAAAAAGTGGACTTCTTCCAATTGTAAAGTAGACTTTCTTCCTTCCAAACTTCTCACTCTACCTGTGTTTATTCGTTCCTTATTTTAATAGTTAAAATATATAGCAACCTTAGTCATAGAATCTCCAAGGTCCTGACCGAGCAAAGGCGTAGAGGTCTGCCTATAGGATTGAGGTAGACTTTTTCCAGTAAGACTATGAAAATTGAAAAATACCCTTGTTTAGGCTGAACTTATTTAAGATAATGTCTCTCCTATTTATGCTTTCACCTTCAAGCTAATCAAATGTATGATTATATAGCCTGCTAGCAATTATAACACATTTTGATAACTTAGAACTATAAAAGAACATATTTTGAGGTAGGATCAATGGAAAAATATAAGGCTATTTTCTTCAATTTTTAAGGTCAAAATGGCGGTTAAGGGCACCCAAACATTTCAAGATGGGTTATAGCCACTTCCACCCCCAATCGAGTTCCCTTCTTCTATTTCATCGTTCTATAGTGTATTTACAACATTTAAGTTGGGGTGGTAGGGTTTGAAGAGGATTAGAAAATAATTTTTGTAAAATAATATAAGTCATATTCTATAATCCCTTAGAGATAGTATAGCCACTTTCAAACTTGGAATTGAAAATAAATCCACTCACCCCTCTAAATCCGCGGTTCCTTAACTTTAAAACCCACTTATTGTATGTTTATGTAATGAGGCTTGGATTTCTAGACGATTAGGAGTGGTTTGGGGAAGATCTAAGACCCAAGGTAGGACCTCATGGTGCATCCGAGGGAAATGAGGAGGGTCTCTGGAAAGTGTCCTCAGATCAGAAATTGGGTATACCGACCTACCGATCTGAAAGTTGAAAATCTAAAGTTGCAAATGCCAGCAAACTCACAAATTCCAAGACCTTCCTAGCTGAATATTTGATAGGGCAATTATAAGGATACTTATAAGTGATTTATATATATTAAGGGGTTATAAAGAGAGTGACTAGGTTTGAGCAACGAGAGTGGTTGGGTTAGAATGATGTTTATGAGTACATAAGAGATCTAAGTATAATTTATTTATAGTTAATTATATAAAATCTGAATTCAAAATATAACCAAGCACCTATCACTTACTTGTCTGTGATTTCCTTAAAATTTCTTACTTAAACAAAGTGATTCACAATCATACTTATAAGTATAGAAAGTTGACTAGCAGAGACTTTAATGGGTTGTGACATGTACCCAGTAACAACTTTAAAATGGCAGTCTGACTTACCTTATTTATGATAGTAATAATATAAATTTTAACTTAAATTCACAAATTCAATAAACGCTAATCTGCCCGTAAGTATAATATTGATTCCTTGCAATAGTATTTTTGCTTACCTCTTATTGGTTATCATTCCTAAGAAGAATATTACCTATAATAATAATAATTAATGTTAAGATATTAGTAGAAACAAGCCAGTGATTAGAGCAGTGGCAAACTCTCGAAGTAAGGATTTATTATAATTGCTTTAGATATGCTAAGTCCAAAAGCCAGTTCGATTTGCTTCCTTGTGATCTTTGTGGATAATGGATGCTTAAGCGCACACTGAAGTTGCATTAACAGCGCAAGCATCAACCAATTATGATTGAAGAAGCTACTGTTGATCTAATTGTTGCTCAGACTGCCATTTCTGCTTCTCCTTCAAAGATAAATATCCAAGTAAACAATCAGGGATTAGAAACTGAAAAAATTCAAGACATATCTACTAAATAAGTTTAACAAATTGATTTCACTAGCGTTGACCTAGCTTATGATTTGTTTAACTACCCTGAACCTTAAGTCAACTTATTGAAGTACTCATTCAAAGTAAGAGAGCACTGGGATCTAAAGTCTTCCCTCACTCCATCACTCAATTGGATATTCCAAACCAATCAGTAAGTTATAAATTTAAGCAAAATGTAGGCGAGCTTAATGAAAGCAGTGGATGTATTGGAAGACACTGCAGGATGGTGAGATTGAACGAAAGATATACATCGAGTTTATGCTGCTTCCTGAACAACTACGAGAACTCAAAGACTTGCTCTATAATACAGCCTTCCTCTCCTTACTAAATAAGCGTTATGGCGAGATCGACCGATGGTAAGATTTATTATATATCTTAACTTATCTATAGAGAGAATGCCTAAGCAAGTACTCAAGATTTTCAATCCCTTAAAGGCAACTGTATTTCAAAGCTATTTAAATGGGCTCCGCAAGAGTCTATCTAAAATTTTCTAGGCATTCATCAACGAATACAACAGTGATGTTGTTGAACAGCTTTCCTATTTTAAAGTCTTAAAAGGAATCGACCTTGACATATTTGAGTTTTTTAAAGTTCAAAGATTCTAAGTTGTCGATTTTAATACCTCTATCGTCTGGAAGCCTGGTAAATTTAAGTAGCGTACTTACAAGGCCAGCAAACCATAAAGTCCTTCAAGACATCATATACAGTCAGCTAGAGCTTTAATATCTCAAGGTCTGCGTGTTGCCATGATACTTTAATCACTTGCCAATTTCTTTGTTAATATTCCACACAGACCTCATACTTCAAGATTCGCTTGTCTAAATATCTTACTTGATAAATGTTGCAGGAGAACAAAGCTGTGAGGAGTGCTGGTTCCAAGTGCTCTAAGGGCTCAAGACTGTTAAGCATTGCAAGATAGCTGGAAGATCAGCTCTGGATTTTGCTTGACCCGAATTCCAAAGTCGTCAAAAGTGACAATGCTGACAAACTAGGAAGAGAAGTTTACCATGACATTGAGGATAGGAAGATATATCAACCCAAGTTGAAGTCCAGACTTCAGAAGCAATTGGAAAAGGCTAAGAAGACTCTAAACCTACCCAATATTAGTGAGCGCAATAAATGCAACCCCAAAACAACTTTCTATATCAAGAAAGGCTTCTAAGATCTTTGGGTGTATGATTGCAATTGCAAAATCCACAAGCTTCAAATATGAGAACAGGTTGCTATATATCTTGATTACTAGATATGAAGAACCTCACAAGCCTCCCATTAGAAAAAAATCTAAACTAAAAAGATTAATTTCCCCTAATTCATTCACTAACCACTGTTATTCTTAGAATGTTAAATAATGTCTTTCGTATATTAAAAGGTTTGCAATAGCTCTATAATCTCCATATCCATATTCTGCTTCTTTTATATTAACTATTACCATTAATAATTATCATACCATCAGTGGAGATTTTTCTACTTTTATTTCGTAGGCGATTTGTTCTCTACCAATAT
>ARYC01007079.1:0-28481 GCA_000711775.1 Oxytricha trifallax
CTTCTTAGTTAATAATGTTACCAAAGAAATAGACTTTAAGACGTTGAGAGATGCCTTTAGAGTACTTGATAAGAAGAATAATAGACATTTTATGCATTTTTTTAAATTTAGTATTTAATTAGAATACAGGACTTTTGACAGTCAAAACCCCAAAACCCTTTCAGTAGTTTGATTGAGTTTTTGATTGATAAAAGTAGACTATTAGTGCATACTTTATTAGGGTTTTAATAGGTTTATGTAGGGGTTAAATGTTTAAATGTTAGTAATTTAAGTGAGTATATGCGAGGTTTGGGGTCAGTTTATGGCATTGAGTATATAGATTTATTGTTTAAGTTGCGTTATGGGTGCGATGATTATAGTGATCAACTAAAACCTATCCTTAATTACACATCTATAGCAAGACTGCTCCATAAATCTCCTGCAACTGTGAGGTCTCACTGTTTATTAGCATTGAATTTAAAGAAATAGCAACTTAATTCTAAGCCTAAAAGACCTCTTAAATTTTAGCAGCATCATATCGATTATCTTATTAATGATAAGACTCTTTAATACTGGGCTCACTTCTCTCTGGCCTATAGAGCCGTGATGTTTCATCGCAAATTTCCTGAGCTTCATATCTCTGCTTGATCGATAGCTAACATATATAAAAAGAACGGAATATCTTACAAGACAGTCAATCGCATTAAGAGAGTGATTGATTTAATGTTCCATTTATAATGATAATTTAACATATATATTCGATTAAATGCAGAGGGCTATTACTAATAACATTAAGTTCATACACGCTGATGAGGCAGTATTCACGTTTAATACCTTCATATCAAGGTCTTGGTATCAAAGATATAGCAATATTGAAGTATATGACTAAAAGGTCAACGTGTAAACTCATGCTATTCTCGGTGGAATAAGTGAAGATAGTGGCCTCGAGACTTATGTTATCCACCCTCGCTCAATAAAGACCGAATAATACATAAAGTTCTTATAATAACTCAGAGATAAGTACGCCGACTAAGAGATTATTCTGTTTGTAGATAACTTATCTGTCCATAAAACTAAAGACACAAGGAAGGAATATGAACGCCTAAATATAACACCTTTATTTAATGTTCCCTACAGTCCTCAGTTCAATGGAATTGAATTATATTGGGGGTTATTGAAAGTCCACTACAAGAAACTCCTACTCTATCACTTGATGCATGACTTGAAGATAGATACAGTCGATTTTATTAAGAGTGCTGCTAAGAGACTCAGCGATGAGAAAGCTAAAGTATGCGCAAAAGATGGGAGATTTTGTGTATATAAATAAGTTTTAGATTTAAACGAATGCATAAGTTCACATATTAAATTTGCCTGTAAAAGGATTTGGCTTCTCTTTCTTTTCTTCCTCTTAAGGCTTGCTTGGGCCTATGTTTCTTCTCTTTGTGCCAGCTCCCGCATCTATGTTCATCTCTTCTGGCTTTTATTAATCTTTGAAGAGTCTCTTACTCAATTCATGTTTTACTTGAGGCTTTCTCTCTGTTTAATTTGCTGCGCTCTTTCATCAAGTATATAGCAGTACCAGGTTTTTCTATAAAGTTAGAAGGCTAAGCTTACTTGAGATGAAAGGATGCTTTTGAAGTTCCTAGAGCCAGGTCTCGCTGATTTTAATACCTTGCTTCTCTTTTTCTTCAGGAGAGATGCTGTAGCGTTTCTTATGAGCTTCTTAAATTACTTCATTTAAGTACTCTGGTTTCAGAGTTCCAAGGACACCAAAGAAAAAGTTTCTCTCTGGCAACTTATTAGAGAGTTGCAACTTTGATGAAAGGTAGAGAGCAACATCTGGATCACTCATAGCATCATCATAGAGGTTTGTTACTTAAATTTCAGGGTAGTTAGGTATCTCTATCATCCTAATTTCATTAGACTTAAAAGCTTTTTTCTCTTCACTTAGTAAGGGTTTTAAGAATGAGATTTTAGTTCCCTCCTAAGTCGGCAAGAACAATCCAACTATAATGGATTTATTAATCTTACTTAAGAACTTACCTTGCTATACCAAATATCTTTAAGGTCCTCTTTACTTCGAAATTTTCCTATTAAGTCTTGAGATTGAATTCTCTTCATTGCATCATTCATAGACTCCATCTTGCTTCCTCTTTCTAGAAATGTTAATGAAATTTAAAATTATGGATATCCATTTTAAGTTTATTAAAATCTTATTACTAAATAGGGAGGATTTACTGGAGATCAACCTTGAAAAGATATGCGGAGAAGCATTGAAAAACTTGCTCCAAGTTTCACAGATTGATTTCCGTTTTTATCATTCTATCTCCATTAAATTGCTCCTTATAATGTTTAATTATTTTAGGAGGTCCTCCAAATTAAGTTTAAACTTTATTAGGAGTTAAATTTTAAGATTAAAACTTTATTAGGAGTTAAATTTTAAGATTAAAGCTTAATTAGGAGCATATTAAATTTAAAAATTATTAATAATTTTACCTCCAAATTAAGTTCAAACTTGATTTTGAGGACCTCCTAGAGTAACAAAACTTCATTAGGAATATTTTAATTTACTAAAAACGAATAAAATTCTCATAAAATATGTCATCTTACAGTCTTTTATGGTTGTTTAATTTTCTAACATCTCAGCCGAAAATCTACCAGAGTGTCTTATACTCGACTATTAAAGTTTATCAAGGTATATTTTAACATTATTATAATAAAATATTTCAGCAAACTAAAATGAGCGCTAACATTCTGAGAAGAGCGGCATTACTTGGGTAAAATCAATCAAAATTATCATTCCAGCAACCAATAAAAGTAGAGACCAGAGACGCTTGTACTCAGTGGGAGCCTACTTATGACAACTTTGACCAGTCTAGCTTGAGATTTAAATATAAGTTAAGCAAGATGTTATCAAAGAAGCTGTGCAAATTGAGGAGGAGGTTAAACAACCCGCCCTAGAGCATTAATAAATTCCAGCTAAAGTTGAATATTAATGCAAAGAATGCAATAAAGTTTTCCCTTACAAGTCGACTTATAAAAGACACTTGAGAGATATACACAACGATATGCCAAGGTTATATCTCAAGCATTAAAAGAAAGATGGGAAGTATGTCTGTGAGTTCTGTGAGAAGCCTTATTGTCATACTAGGGACCTCAAAGTGCATTTAAAGAAAAAGCACAATTAAAGTTTTGTCTTTATTCATGAACCTACAGGGAATAGATTCCTCTAAAAGAGTAGATCAAGAAACCCAGTGGATTCTCTTAGAGTTGAAGTCTAGAAGTAAGTTAAAATGAAGAAAGCAGTCAAGAACTTTCCGGTCTCTGATATCAATAAAATCATGGTTATAATAGAGGCAATAAAGATTTCTATATTAAAAATCATTGACTTAGATTCTTGCCTAGAAAGCTACCTCACTCTTGAAGATAAAATAGAGAGAGAGTCATTACAGATGACTAATATGCTTACAAGATATATCCATTCAATTACTTCCTTGCTGATGACAGATTTTAAATGGAATTTGCTAATGAGTATTATGCTCTTTAAAAGGCAAAGTTAAATGAGTGCAGGCATATCATCTAGCTTGATGCTATTTTACTTGGTCAAGATCATGTAGCCTTCTGTCTTCCTATACTTGAAATGACTTACAGAGAATTCTTATCTGACAATAGATGTCAGAGATAAATTGGCTAGATAGTATAGCAGATAGTTGAGGGGATTGAAGAGCTTCACAAGCTTGGTTATGTTCATAGAGACTTAAAGCCAGAGAACATCATGATGAACTTTCAGCCTCTTAGAGTTTATATAATTGACTTCAACAGAGCTCAAAGAATGCAAGCCTCTGCATAAGGAAATGTATACGGCACTCCTAGATATTTTTCAGAGAGAGAGGATTGGAGAGATGGAGACACTTAATGGGATATCTGGGCTCTAGCAGTAATAATAATAGAGAGCGACATGCCAAGAAACGATTACTTTAGCTGCAGGAGTGAGAGAGATTCTAAGCAGAGAATCAAACAATATCTCGAGAAAAAAAAAATAAATGGAGGTCTCAGAGAACTTGCATATTCAACTATTATCAATCCAAGCTAAGAGAATTAACAAACAATAGAAACAATCAAACATCAACTAAGAAAGATAAAATTCAGAAACTGCCCCATGACACTAAGCTTATGTTTGTGTGAAATATTTAAAAAACTCTGTTGTTATACTCACTTAAATTACTAACATTTAAACATTAAACCCCTACATAAACCCTATTAAAACCTAATAAAGTATGCACTAATAGTCTACTTTTATCAATCAAAAACTCAATCAAACTACTGAAAGGGTTTTGGGGTTTTGAGTGAATGAAATTAAAGAAGCCTTTAAGGGCTCCAATTTCAGTCAAGAAGACCTGAACGATATATTCAAGAACATCGATTTGAATCATGATGGAGAGATAAATTACAGTGAATTCTTAGCAGCAACCGTCGATAAAAAGAAAGCCTTGACCTTGCAAAATCTCTGGTTTGCCTTCCATCACTTCGATGTAGATAACTCAGGTTATATCACTGAGAGAGGCTTGGAGGAAGTTTTTCATAGAGAAGGCAGACAGATCAATAAGGAATAAATTCACGAAATAATGTTATAAGCAGATCAGGAAAATAAAGGGCGTGTTTCATTTGATGATTTCACAAAGATTATGAAGTAGGTGATTGATAGTTCACATTGAAAAAAATGCTTTATCAAATAATAAAGCCAAAATTTATTTTTCAAAGATCAGTTAAGATTACTCTATCAACTAGTAAATAATGTATTAGATTAAAGTAATGATAGAATCAATTTATATTATATTATACTTCTACTATTTTTTTAATATCTCTTCTATATAAGTGCGTTTATAGGCTATGAAAAGATAAGAAAAACATTAATAATAAGAGGTATTTATAAAAGCATTAATAATAAATTTTTAAAATGAGCAAAACTAAAAAGGGAATGTCTCCTTTTGATGTTGAAGACAACGAGAAGCACGGAGGTGGAGGTAAAAACAAGAAAGGCTCGAAAAACAATCAGTATGATAACTAGCCGCTATTAGCTTCTAAAAATAGTATCATTGATTTTTTTCCTTAATAGGTATTATGTATTAGAGGACAAACATTAAATATTCCTGTTTTTAGAGGAGAAAACACATGAACCTTAATCAGATAAAAGACACAGATCGGCTAAAATTATATAAAATCTAAGCAAAAAAATAAGAAATCCCCCGCAGTTACTAGGCAATCGCAAGTTGGGCAAGGAGGAGAAGATTTATGGAATTTCAGAATAAATGAGGTGAATACGCACGATCGCAGGTTTATTAGGAACAAAATTCGTACTACGAAATACACAGTTCTTACATTCATTCCCAAGAACTTATTTGAATAGTTCTCCAAAATGGCAAACGTCTACTTCTTGTTCATTATGGTTTTGCAAATCATTCCCCCGATTTCAATCACTGGTGGTTAACCAGCCATTTTACTGCCCTTACTATTTGTCGTGATGGTTTCTGCAGTTAAATAATGAGATTGAAGATATTAAAAGACACAGGGCTGATGACTAAGAGAATAATCATAGACTCTTATATATAAGTAGCTGATGCTAAGACAGGGGACTTTACCTTTAAATAGATATACTTTACTCGAGTGGACCTAAGGGAATTTGCTACGTTGAAACAAAGAATTTACAAATGAATTATTCAATCTCAAACATAAGCTCACTAACAAAGACATTTTGAGTCATTCAATGTATTTGTAATAATTTAAGAAACTATAAGATTTTTATAATTAAAAGATTGCCCTGACCCTGCTTCAACAATTAATTTCAAAGCCGCAGTTTAATCTAGAAGCTTTATATTCCAAATAAAATTTATCAATTTGACGGAATTATGAATATTGGATAAATAAGTCCCATTTCTTATAATCTTTGAGATAAACAGACTACATAATAGGAGTAACTACATTTACTATGAACTTAGAATTGAAAAGCAAACAAACATGTAGATTTTCAATAATTTGTTTAATTTCAATGTCTGCTGTGCCTTATTGCAACTGTCTATGGCGCACTATGGAGATCATACAAGTTTAAGAAAATTAAGATCATATTGGATTCTAAATGCTATCCAGAGATACTTCAGAATATGTTAACAATATTTTCACAAATATGGTGCCAATTTCCCTCATGGTCACACTTGAAGTCGTGAAATTCCTTTAGGCTTTTTTCATCACCTGGGATTTATAAATTTTATAAATTTAAAACAATTATAGTTTCATTTGAAACCATTTATATAGTTTTATCATTAAATTTCATTAATATTAGTGATTGGAGAATCTACAAACAATTAAGAATACTCTAAGGATATGGCTACAAAAGTGCAGTCAAGTAACTTGAATGAGGAACTTGGCCAGATTAGTTATGTTTTCTCGGATAAGACAGGCACCCTCACTTGCAATATAATGGAGTTCAAGAAATTCACAATAATATTTAATTTTCTTATGGAAACAGTCTACGTAAGTATTTTCTTTATGATATTTTCCTATTAAAATTCAATCTAAATTCATATATAATAAATTAAATTTATATATGTTTTTAATTTATTATAAAGGTAATAATAATAATAATAATAATAATAATAATAATAATAATAATAATAATAATAATAATAATAATAATAATAATAATAATAATAATAATAATAATAATAATAATAATAATAATAATAATAATAATAATAATATGATCATATTGAGGTCTCTAGGGACCCCCGATTTTATATGGCATGTTAAGCTTATAAGGGATAAGCCCTTTTAGTTATTTTAAGGTGTGAATAGTCAATATGGACATTAACTTAATTCACTAAACTTATTAATTCTTCTCTGTCAATCTTTTGCACCATTTCTAATTCTTTCTGTGTTCTTTTCTTTGTCTCTTTCTTTGTCTGAACTTTAGAAGTTTGGTGTATTCTGGTTGATCCCCAATGAAATATTTTTCAAATTCACTCATAAAAAGTGAGTTGGTGAGAAGCACTCTCTCATGTATACTTCTTAGTTGTAATTCGCCCTAATATAAAGGTTTCTCAAGGTTAAAAATTATGGTCTTTGTTGTGTTCCTTGGACTCAATTAGTCCCTAAAGTAGTTTAAATTTAATTTCTGTTGGATTGAATTTTTAGAATTTACTTAGTAGGAGTTTAGAAAGCACCTCTTTAGGTTTTATGAGAATTTCTAAGTTAATTTTGTGTTCCCCTGTTATAAATTAGGATGTTTATTGGTTAGGAGTTTATAATGTGTTGGTCAGAATCTGACCAGAAACTGATATGGTTTTATCCTATGTAGTAGTGCCCTTCCTATTTAGTACCTATTTGGGTGATTCCTCCAATATCTTAGGAATATTTTTGGGTGATTCTCAGAATATCTCAAAAATATTTTTGGGTGATTCTCAGAATATCTTAGCATAATTTTTGGGTGATTAGGGTATATCTTTGTCACCTATTAGGTAGATTGAGGTTCGTCAACTCTTTATTACTACATGGTAGTAAAAATGTCATCTCTCTTGGAATCCATTGTGGGTCTTTTGTTTGAGTTAAAGAAAGTGGGTTTGTTGTTATTTTGCAATTATGGCAACACCTGGGGTTTATCTCTAAAATCTCAATGGTTGGGGTTTTGGTTCAGGGGTTTCTGGGTGATGATTTAAGTAGTATTGTTATTTTGTATTTTGCCTTCTATTTTTCTCTCTTTGTACACTTTATCTTTATTTTTAAGTGGTTGGGGTTTGTTGTGAAGTTGCCTTTAGAGAGTATTAAATAGTTGTTAGAACGTTCCCTTTCCTCCATATATAATACGGTCATATGAATTTTATGGTTGTTTGGGGACATAATAATTGTATCCATCCCATTTTAGTGTGGGTTGGTTAAAGTACTTTTGTTCACTGGGCGTTCTGTTGTTTGGTTTGGTTTAATTACCATACCAGTTGAAGGTTTATTAGTGTTGGTGGAGAAGCTCTATGTTAAGTTTTGAATTGTAACGATCATCCATTTCCATGTCTGAGTCGTCCATCGACTCGTAGTCAGAGTTTTGTAAAGAAATCTCATCATCTGACATATCGCTGACAGTTTCACAACATTCTGATTTATGTCCATTGTTTGCTTAGCTGTGGTGGGCTAAGTCTTTGAGAGAGTAATCAGCTCCTTCCCTGTGATTTTAGTGGGAAGTGCTTAGGTTGAGGGGCTTTTAGTCTGGAACTTGTGTCATCACGTCACGTTCCTTTTAGTATCAACCTTATTTAATATTTTATTATAATATTAAAGAAAAAACAAATTTCAATAATTTATTTCATTTACAATTATAATTTAAATTAGCAATATAACCTAAAAATAGCAAACAATCGAACTTAAATGCGTTTCAACATGGGAGATGATAAGGAAAATAAATTAGTAATATCTTTCATTTTTATAACTTTGACGATCCACTCTTCTATAAACATTTCAGAGACAAAAATTCCGAGATTTATATTTAATCAATTTTATTGAAAAAGTGATGTTAAACCTAGCATTGTGTCACACAATAATCATTGAAATACTCTCATAGTATTTTAATAGTATGTTGAGGATAGAGATGAAGAAAACAGAATGTTCATTAATTTCAAGGGTGAAACATAAGTCTGGCAACTTTTAAATTTGATTGAGTAATAGAAAACTAATTATTGAAATATGTAATAATTTTATGGATTAGTATATCCCAAAGGTCAAATTAAAGTACTTTGTAAAGGAGCAGATTCAATTTTTAAAAAACTCCTTAATGTTTTAAAATAATTCCTTGATGAATATGCTAAAGATGGATTGAGAAAAATTTCAATATGTTGTTGAAAAGAACATGTCCTAATAAGAATATGATGCGTGGAATAGCAAGTATTAAGAAGCAAGTTTTTTAAAAAAAATACCTTTAATTAATTGTTTTTTATGTTTACTGCTATTGAGGACAAATTGCAAGATATATATGCATTATTGAACTATATAAATTCAGCTATAAATATAGGATACTCTTGCAAATTGCTTAACAATGAGATGAATTTATAACTATAATAACGTTTCAACTCCAAAGGAGGTATATGATTAAATTGTAGAAGCTAGAAAAGAGCAAAATTTCAAAGAATATTGTAAAATATATTGCTTTTATTCAAGAGACTGCTGTAATTATAGCCGGTGAGTCATTGAATAAGATTTAAGTTAATTGAAAGACTTGTTCTTGGAACTTACTGATACCTTTTTTATAATATACTTTTATTGAATTTCTCTATTGGTGATGGTGCAAACGATTATGTATATTTTTAAGTTACTTAGAAGGACAATAGGCTGCTAGATCATTTTCAATTAGTTTCAAGTTCTTAAAGAATTTACTATTCACTCATGGAAGAGAAGCTTATAATTTAGGACCTTTTAAATTATATTCTACAAAAATGTTGTTTTTGTTCTCCCACAATTTTGGTAAGTTTATTATTTTTATTTACTAATTTACATTTAGGTATGGATTTTAATCTGATTTATTTGTTAAATTTAGCTGCTAGAGAACCCTAAACACTTCAGAAAAATGTTTAAAATACTTTAATTTTATATCTCACTGTTGGTAATCTGGGGATCTATTGCATCATTCAATAAATGTATTTATTCTTAAAATTTGAGAGCAGACTTCCATTTATCAAGCATATTTATGGATTGTTCAATTATGCCATGAGAATCCCAGCTTTCTACTTTATTTTCTTCTTCTTTTTGCTTGTGACATCGTTTATCACAAAAATCAGTGATAATCTAAATCAAACTTTCACTGGACTAATATGTACATGACTCAAAATTTGAATAAATGAATAATTGTAATGCAAAAACATAAAGGATTTGCTTTCAGTGGAGATGATCAAGGAGCTACAGTTGTGAGAGAAACCTCATATTTTATTCATTTTTATAGAATAACAAATCAAATTAGAAAATTGAGGAAGAAAAATCTCAAGATGGATTAGAGCTATCATCTATGTTTATAAGATCCTATATAATTTAATAAAAACAGACAATAAAAGGTCTAAGAATGCCAATAACAGGATAAACTGAGTAAATAAAGATTGATTATTCTGCAAAAATATCGTGATTAGTACTTTCTAAATGCACACTTAACTATTCTATTTAATATTTTAGTTTTCCCTTATTATCCATATATTGAACCATGTATACGAATTTATCAAATTAGCATTTATATTTATTAGAGGACGAAATTCAGCTTGAGGATAAAATTTCATATAGCTTTTTGAAACAGATCGGATTAGAGTAAGCAAGAAAATATGATTAAACCAACTAATTTGATTTTTCTCTATAATATTTCTGCAGTAAAAGATTTATTTGAGGATATTTGCATACTTTAATAGAGAATAATCGAAAAGCATTAGTAGCTATTATTGCATCTTATAATTGGGGACTTCTAACCTATGATATGGAAGAACATGAAAGTTGGCATGGTTGTGAAAGTCTTAGAGAATTAATTCTTCCCTGCTGATTTGATTTTGCTTTACTCGATTGGGTTTTACTAATATTTTAAATTTATATAAGAATTTGGATGGTGAAACCAATCTCAAAAATGAAATTCATTGATTAATTATTTACACCATTTAATCAGAAGGACCTAGTGATAAAATTTAAACATTATTCACAATACAATATTGGAGATTAACGAGTTTCCTTAGGTTACGAGAATTTTTTGCTGAGAGGCTCATCTTTGAATCAATTTACTCAAAATTTTTTCAGATATAACTACATATACAGGTCATGGAACTAAGATATTATAAAATTTAAAAGTATATATAAAAAACATTATATAATTGTATTTTTAATTAATATATTTTGGCAATAATGAAAAACTCTACAAGTGCCAGAACCAAATTCTCTAGAGTTGAAAATAATATTAAGATAAAAAAGATTTTCTTCATCTTTGGACTTCAATTGATTAAAGATAAATATTAGATCATACAATGCTGACAAGACTTAAGAATACTTGGATTTAATAGGAATTAAGGGATCTGGGGGTGTATTCGATAAATATTGGATTCATGGTATATTTATGATATTTTTAAATACTTCACTTGGATCTTACTTTTCACAAATATTGCTTTACTGGATTTATTATCAAATATAAAAGAATCTACGACTTAGACAAGGACATGGCGATTATTTGTTTAAAATAAGAATGATTTTCAAGAAATTTTCAGCTGGTAAATTTTCTAAAATAAATTCTTATTAAAGCAACATTTGATAGAAATGATGAGGAAATTCCAAATGTGAACTTTGACGATTGAGTTAATTAAGATCTCCGAGAATTACGATTACATTGAAAAATGTATATTCTAATTATAAATATACTAATTGAAAAGAAAAATGGCAAAACTAATTATAACGCTTCATCACCAGATGAGTTAGCCTTAGTAAATGCAGCTAGGTTCTTTGGAGTTAAGTTTGAGGATAGAACTTAATAAAAATATTATTTTCGATAGATTGAGTTTAATTCCACTAGAAAGAGAATGACTGTGGTTGTGAGAGATCCCATTTATTAAAAAACTTTAAGATTCAATTCTGTATCCACTATGTTTAAAGAAAACTCGCGAGCAAATTGAAACTGAGAATGTTACTAACTAATTCCTTATGGTATATTTTTCATAATTAGTAAAAGGATTGAGAACTTTATTGCTTGTTGAAAAGAAATTGCTTAACTGATATCACAAAAGTTTTGCTGTTACTGGAAGAGAGGAAAAGATAGATAAAGTTGCAATTTAATTGGAAAAAGATTTCCAATTGATAGGTTCTACTGCTAATAACTTTAAAAATATTCTATTGCAAGATGGAGTAGGAGAAACTATATAGTTTATGAAAGATGCAGGCATTAAAGTCTGGGTTCTTACTGGAGATAAAATTGAAACAGTTATAAAAAGAATTTTAAGAATTTAAGCTAAATGAGATGAACTAGTTTATCATTAATGCTACAACTCTTTTTATGTAGTGAGTAAAAAGAGCAAGCTATGACATAATTTGTTCAAGAACTTTTAAGATTACTATGTTTTTATAAGATTTAGAGCAATGATCAACTGAAAGACGCAATATTATGATAAATAAAATTCAAAGAATTTTACTGATAGCTGTTCAGTAGTGTTGGCATGCAGAGTGTCTCCAAAATAAAAAGCAGATATTGTACACTACGTAAAACAAAAATATCCAAGAGCCACTACACTCTCAATTGTTTATATTAATAAAAAACGATGTTAATATGATCACCGCAGCACATGTAGGCGTTGGTATCAGTGGATTAGAAGGATAATATAAATAATAATCTTTAAAATTATAATAGATCAGCAGATTACGCCATTGGCTAATTCAAGTTCATATATGTATGCTTAATTAATTTCAACTAAAGCTTATAGAAGAAACTCATTCCTCGTTTGCTATATATTCTACAATAGACAAATATAAGTTTAGATATTGCCAAATCTATAATCGAACATATCAATATTATTTATGCTTGTCATATTTGTAAATAAGTAGGTAAGATTTAATTTCTTAATTAGATATATATTAATTCAAAAAAAACAAGCTAATTATTATTTAACCAAATATACTTAGATAGTTTTAAATTTTAATCTGGATTTGGTGGTCAAGCTCTGTATGAGACATGGCTCTATCAAATGTACAACATTCTTTTCACTGCTTTCCCAATTATGTGGTTCGCACTATTTGATTAAGAATTTTCAAAGGATGAGCTGCTATTTGTAATTAAATCACTTCAAAATAGGACTCAAAAGTAAAGTTAATTATATTTTTTGCTAATATTTACCTTAGACTTAAGTTTCGGAAGATGGAGATTCTGGAGGTGGATATTTTATGGAATCTGTCAGACTTTCATGCTCTAAATCATAGTTTTCTACGCACTTGAGGGCGGTGAGGCTCACTACGATGACTATGGTCAACCAAGTAGTCTATGGGTGACTGGAACTCACATTTATGGAATGGTAGTAATCATTGTAAACATCAAAGTCATGTACTCAACAAACAGTCACACTTTCTTCTCACTTTTTATTTAAAAAAATAATACATCATTCTATGTAATGGTATACATTGAGAGCAGAGTATAAAGAATCGTACAACATCGTTTACTGAGAAACTACTTCACTGAAAATGTTTATAAATTACTCAAAATAAGGAGAAGAAGTAGGAGATACAAGAAATGATCAATTAATACAAAAAAGCTTAAGAAAGTGCTATGATTAGGAAAGGCCAAAGCAAACATAAAGGATTTCATTAAATATTAGTGTCCAGCAACCAAATTATAATAATAATAATATTATCCATTTCGTCCTATTTATAAAAAGAGATAAGTTGTGAGAAGTCTTTCACTTATGAATTAAAAGAAAATCAACAAATCAATAAAGTCTACGTTTAATATAAACTATTAGAGCTATCTCTAGAAGAAGAACAACAAACAAAAACAGACATATCAAATTAATCTTTAAAATTTTAAAAATACTTAATTATTTATAATTTTTACCTAAATAGAGGTTATTAAAAGTTGTATTTTACCTTGCACTCGCTTCCGCATTTCACTTAATCTGCTATTTTTGGATGAAGTCGAATTCTACGACATCGTACTAGTATCTTTCCTAACTGTTTTGATTAACTAGTATGGTAAATTGGCACATGCTTCTTCCGTCTATTGATAAGTTTGTTAGAAAATATCAAATTTAAGGCAGAAAAATTAATGTTACATTTGCTGCTCCATTATTTGTTAGCAGATTTGAAAAATCATCATCATCTAAATCATTCATCTATAAATTAGATAAAGCATCTTTCAATCCAGGACTCTCCAGATTTTTTCCTAAAACCTAGTTTACTACTATATTTAATTATATCAGAAATTTTAATATGACCCCATACACCCCCCCTTATTTAATTATCATAAAGTGCAAATTAATTATTTTAAAAACCTAAAAGAATGAAATGATATTAAGTTTACCGGTGACAGAGCAACGTTTTAAGTAGAGAAGTTTTTCTTGCTTTATACTACGTCAATCGCATATGATTCCATTCTTTCTTTATGTGTAATTTTTTATTGGCAGAACTAAATAATATACGAAATATTTAATTGATCTATAACAATATTATAAGTCTTAATTAGAATATGTCGTATTTTTTTACAAATTGGCTATTGAAATCTTATGAATTTGTTTATTGCTACTCTATATTCTAGTTGTGACTATTCTTTATAAAGAATCTATTTAGGTTAAATATAGTTAAATGGAGACAATTAGGCGAATTTGAATAGATAGTAACTCATTAAAGCAAAATAAAAATGAATTTATTTTTATTGATATTTACTTTAATTTATACCCCCCCCCAATTTAAAAGCTTTATTATGCTTAATTCAAAATTCAATAAAGTATAAGACACATTCTTATTTTTACAATTTCAAAAATTAAAAAGCAAAATCAGAGAAATTTAAGAAAGAATATTTAAATGCAATGGAAAACAGTTTCGAGAGTAAATACATATTAGATATACCACTCGGTTAGGTAAGAATTAAACGAAATATTTAAACTCCAAAGCACAATCTCATATTACTCTTTCTACTTCAAATTAATAATTTACAATTTAATATGCTGTTTAATCGATTAAAAGCACATTAATATTGTTAAAGTCAAATAAATTTATAGATATATTAATATCGATTGATATTAGTTTTAATTTATGCTTACTAATAAAAAATAATGAAATCGAAAGAGAAAAAAAAGCACCGAAGTTGTATATCACTATAAAATATGTTTCATATCTTCATTAGAATTGAATTAATCTTATAAATAAAATTGATTTTAATCTTTTAAGAGATTAGTTATATATCAACTAATGCATTTAAATTATTGTTATTATTTCAGTAATGATAAATCATAATAAGAGAAAATTCTTTTTTAATATTTTCGCATTAATTTTAAACAATTTCATTTTAAATTAACATATTCTTATTAGGGTATGCATGCCACAGTATACAAATGCTTTCACATTAATGATGAAATTAAGGTAAGATAACTGGCAGTGAAGGAAATGAGAGAAGACGATGATATATTTAAGCTATTGTTTTATTTCAAGTGTAATTTCTAATTTGAAATTTATTATGATATTTAATATTAATTAATGAAGAAAAGATCTTAGCAGCGAAGAAAGAATTTGAAATAACCAGAAGATTGGACCACCCAAATATAGTGAAATCAATCGAGTTCTTCGTTAATGATTTGAGAAAGGAAGTGCACTAAATAATGGAGTTTATAGATGGCAAAGAAATACTCGACTAAATTGCCGAGTTTGGAGCTTATAACGAGAGGGATGCACTACATATTTTCAAGTAAATCATGGAGGGCATAGCTTACTTGCATTAAAATGGTATTTGTCACAGAGATGTTAAGCCTTCGAATATACTTGTCACAAAAGACTAGAATAAATTTATATCAAACTTATTTATTATTTATTACCAGAAAGTATATATTGCTGATTTCAACGTTGCTAGAGAGAAAACTACAGATATTTTTAGGATGATGACAAGGACAGGCACTTTAGCTTATAGTGCTCCTGAAATTTTCACTTCAACATATTACGAGTAAGATTCAATATGCTAACTAATATAAAATTATAGTGAAAAAGTAGATATTTGGAGCGCTGGGATAGTACTTTATCTGATTTTAAGTGGGTAGCAGCCTTTTGAGGACGAAAATGTTCCTAAACTGATTAGTCGAATAACACTAGGCGAGTACGATTTGACATAACCTATTTGGTCTAAGATCTCTGAAACTGGAGTAGATCTACTAAAAAGAATGCTCGAAATCAGTCCAAGTATGCGTTTATCCGCTAAGGAAGTGCTAGCCCATGCCTGGCTCAGAGACGATTTTCATTAAATAATAGACTAAGATTTGCAGGAAGTCACTTAGGATTTCTTAAACAGAAAAAGTCAAAAGGATTAGGGACACTTAAGTATATCCCAAGTAATTAATGTCGGAACTATCCAAGATGAAATTCTTAAGAAAGGGCTAGAAATTGCGAACTTATTTTATACTAAAAGCACTACACAAGTTACTTATGAGAGAGTGACTATGAGCAAGAAAATTCTCAATGATGATATTAGTTAAGGTGCTTATCTAAAGCATCAATATAATTTAATTAAAATGACCAAATCAATTGATTAGATATTATATCATAAAATATTAAGCATTAAACCTAGCCATATATTACAAGTGAAAGCAGTAGTGATGATGACGATGATTAACAGGAGGAAGACAGTAAATAAGATAGAAAAAGTTTTAAATATAAAATTCAGAGGCGAATGAGCAAACAATAAGAGTTACTATAAGCAATTGAAAAGTTTAAAGCTTTGTGAAAGATACATTCATTTATTATATCCATTAATAGCAAGAATTAACTGTGCATAAATAGTGAGATAATTAAGTTGGTAAATTACTCTAAATTAGTACATTAAAAAGTTAATATTATATAAAGACAATAACTTATTCACTTTTCATCAGTTTATATACCTCTCTTATATAACTCATTATTGATTCTTATTAAACAAGCCCTTAAACTTGTCCTTGACTCCACTTTGTGTGATTTTATTGCCCAAGTAGTTTCCGAATGTTTTCAAGCCGTCCTCTGCCTTACCAGCAAGTTCTTTGGCTGACCCCACACCCCTATTCAAAGCTTCTTCCACATTTCTGGCGGGAGGCTCCTCAGTAAATTCTCTGCCTTGAACCTAAGCTGTCAGTCTTTTCTTGTAGTATTTCGATTCCTTGCTTTTATATTTAGCGTCCATAGACTTCCACTCTGAGTTGTATAGCTTCATGAAATCCCAGAATCTCTTATTCCCTCCCAACTCTAAGCACTTAAGTTGATACTCATCCCAGAGTTCATCAAATAATGATTTGATGTAACTATTTTCCATTCCAAAGTTAATTTTATGGTACTCTGAGCACTCCTGACACAAGAGAATGCCATAGGTCACGGAGGCATGAGAACTTTCATTCTTGTTGCAATCAACACAAAATTTGTTATAGGAGTCTTTCTGATGAAAATCTCTTAAGAATTGAGCGAGTTGTGGTGGCTGGCTAAGTTTCTCCATTTTATTAATAATATTATAATCAGATATTTTACTGAGAATATTAAGCCCACTTTAATTGAATTTTTTAAAGTTAAATTTATATAAAATGTATCAAAGCCGTCAAAATGATTAATCAAGAAATAATTTATCTATGATCAAAACATCATCAAGACTTAGCTAAATAACTAACTAAGATCAAGAAAGTGTCCTCAATTTCTTAGAAAATTTGAAAGAAAATAGAAAGGCAATGGACATTTTTATTACAAATTTAAATCAATAAATTCCAAATAAACCCAAATATTGCAATAATTGGATTTACTTAAAAAATTTGTCATTTTATATTATATGTATGCTATGTTTTTTGAATAAAATGAGGGGGGGGCAAATAATTTAAAAGTCCCTCAATACAACTGATAAAATAATATTAAATAAACACCTTATCTATCGAGTCATTGAAAGTAAATAATGCCATACAAATGTTATTTAAAATATATCTTTAATTTAGTTTATCATAAATTTCAAATAATCAAGTTAAATAAATTCAAATAAATTTTATTTTTTATCAATTAATTTAGCAATAATAAAGTTTCAGAACTAACATTATAAACAAAGAGCAGTCCTTATTTGGAAATACAGGAAGGTTACAGCCTATAAAGCTTCTATAAAATAATAATAGAAATTAACAATAAGACCACAGTTTCTTAGAGAGTTCTTCACGAAATATCCTTTCTTAAACTTTCGGTTAGAGAAAAGCAACTTAATCGCCTACTAACAACAAGAGACTCAATCCCAAGGAATACTTCAAGAAATACATCAGGGAAGAAAATAAAAAGTACATATAGAAATAGAGATAAATGACTATAGAATCCAATAGTTACATCGAATATGACCGCAGACACAAGAACAACTTCAAGTAGAAGGTTGCTTAATACATAGAGTAGATGGATAAAGAAGAAAAAGAAGTTGAATTCGCTAAGTTATCAACCAATCAGGAGAAAATAAATGCAGATGTCTCAAGACTTCATGTGAAACCTCAGATGATAACGATTGAATAGCTTGAAGTATCGAGGCAAGATATTAGTGAAACTTTCCCACCACTGATTAATCAAAGAAACAATGCCGTATTTATGATTTAACAAAAATTGAGCTAAACTATAGGGGAATTAAACCCTACTGAGTAGAAACACTTAGCTTCTCTATCTAAGAAAAAAGAACTTCCTAGATATATGTAACCGAATTAAGCTTGGTTAACTAAAGACAAAACAATACCCCAACACCCTGACTTATATAAAGACGCTAGCACTAATAATTAAAAGTCCAAGGGCAGTTCATTATTCCCAACTATCAATAAAATGCTTAAAAAGAAAAAAGACGTCCTAAACGGGGAAGAGTAGCTAGGGGATGAATAATAATTAACTGCTAAGCAAGTAAGGCAATAAAACAAGTATTTCGTGATTAACAGAGAAGACCCATTGATTGTGGATTTATTCAAGAAAATATGCTAGGAAAAACGTGAATCAAACATTATAAGAGCTCGCCTCACCAAAGGTAAATTAAAAGCGCATCTAAGCAGGAAGTACAAAGGAAGAGTCGCAGAAAAAATACTGTAATATTTAGACTTTTCCATACCTTTGGATTATAACGGTTATATTGATCTTTTAGAGAAGCTGCTAAACTTTGGTCAGGATAAATTAAAACGCATTGCCTTTACAGTTTTTGACTTCAACGATGACAGATCGATTTGCTAACTGGATTTGTATTCAATTATGAAAATGTATGAAAGTGACGATTAAGTCTTTGTTAATGCCTACAGTTATGACATATGCAAACTTATAGCGTTTTTAGACTAGAAAAAGATATAGAAAGGAAACTAGAACTATGAACTTAATTAGAAACTTAGAAATATACAGAAGAAAGTTGAGTAAGCCATGAAGCAGTATTAAGCTTAGAAATAACCAAACAATAAAAGTGCCAATATATTATGATTCTAAACATATTTTTATTTCATACAATCATATCTTTAATGAATAACAAAAACTCGGTTCAGAGGACAGAACAAGGAAGTAAATTAGGGTCTATCGGTAATGTCTCTCTTCAATCATCAATCTAAAACAACACAACTGATAATGAAGATGAGGAATTAGAGGAAGATGACGATGACGAGTATGAAGAGTCCAGTTTCGAGGAAGAAGTAAAGACAACTACCAATAAAACCCTTGCACCAAATAAAAGCTAAGCAGGTGGGTTTATAAGTAGGAGGAATAGTATGCAGAGCAGAAAAGGAGGCAAGGGTGCTGCAAGTACTGATCTGCGTAAAGACTTCAAAAGAATTATTGAAAAATAAATGAATTAGCACCTAGTGATAATAATAAAAAAGATGTATTTCTCGGATTAAAAATAAAATAAAATTTATTTTATAAGAGGGGAGGTTTACATTTCTAATATCATAAACTTATAAATGCGAAGTAATGTTATCAAATTTTTAATTTTAATAGATAGAGAAAAAATGTTGATAATTCGAAGTTTTGAATAAGAAAATCTAATAATTCTATTTATAATTTGTAAGTTAAAATATGTAAAATGAAAAATTTAATATATTTTTTAATCTTTTAAATTATTTTATCCCCAATATCTTGTATTTTCAATAAATGAATACAAACATGAGCAGAATGTCAAAGGTTTCTCGAGGTTCTGGCAGGTCAGTAGTATCCGCTAGATCGAGAGCCTCCACCAGGAGATACCAAGGTGGCTTCTTTTCTCATTATACGGAGCAGAACGAAGAGGAAGAAAAAGAGAACCCATTTGATGCTATTTTCGGGAAGGATATTTACAAGCGGATGAAGGGCAACAAAGACTACAACGAGAAAATGATATTCAATGAGTTCAAACAACAGATTCAATGGGGAGAGAACTTATTCCCGCAGTTTATTATCGACCTTATTCAGTATATTAGCAGCTTTTTAATAGAGGACTATATCAAGCAAAAATAGGCATAAGAAAAGGATGAACTGGAATAGAAACAGCTTCATGACATGATTGACTAGAGGAGAAATGCAGGTGAATAATTTGATGAAAATTTCCTCATAGAATAGTTCAAAAGACAACGAATGAACGATATGGATGCTGAATTACTAATTACTAAGAATAAAATAGGAGAGTCTAGGTATAGGAAACTGCTTAGATTTTTCAAAAATGTTTGCAAAAATCCTGTGGAATCTAAAGATAGCGGGCTTTTTATGACATAGGAATCGTTGACAAAAAAGCTTAAAAATCACTTTGGACATAAATGTGACTTCATTTCATAGAGACTTTACTATAATCTTTCCAACAATGTGAACTTGAAGAGAATTTATTTCAGAGAATTCATAGAGAAAATCATGATACTATGGGAAGGATCTTAAAGAGACTTATTTAGATTTGCATTTTAAATGGCAGATATAGATCATGATGGACTTTTAAATGGTCCTGATTTGCTTACAGTTTAGGATTCTGTGGATTTAAATTCAGAGTATGGCCAAGAAATATTAGTTCTTGTTGATCATTATGTAAACACTCATTTGATGACTAAGTCTAGAGTCAACCCCAAACACTTCCTTCACTTAGATAATTTTATCATGTTACTAGGTGGCAGTAATGTCAAGATAATTCTCATTGAAGAGCTAAAGCTTAAGATTTTATGTAAAGCTGGTAAGTATGCCTAGAAATCAGTATTTTTCAAAGAGAACAGCAATGGAGATTAATAAACGACAACTGATGGTTTACGCAATAGACGCTTGAATAAATATGGAATGACAAATAATAACGTACAGCAACAATAGCAGACAAAGAGAGCGATTCTTATGTGGAGTGGTGGGAATCTACTGAAAGAAAAGAAAAGAGTCACTTTTTCATATATACCTGCTCATAAAGACGAGGATGATGAAAATTATCAGCAGAGAAGACCTTCAAAGAAAAGACTTCTGAAAGATCTACCCACATCAGTTGCTGATATGAAAAATGGAATTGATGAGGGAAATAATAATAATGATTCATGAATTATACATAATATTAGAGTGAGAAATATTTATTTCTTTAATTTTGTTAACTAACTATGATAATTCTAGTTAATGATAAATTTTTTTTATGGCATCTATTATATTAATATTTTGTGTACCTTCCCTAAAATTATTATTTATTTAATATAAAATTCTAGCACATATATTCTTTAATCCACTCAATTAAACTTCATACGATTCTGTTAAGTTCTGTGGCGTAGTCAAGGCACAATGAAATCATCTTGTTTGATGGAATCTCCTTTAGTTGCTCCTTCTATCTGTGGAAGTGTAATCTGTCACCTTGAATAACCCACTGCACGCCTTCTTTGCCGCTGTTGTTGTTGATGAAACTTAACAATTCCTGCTCATTTTGGATCATAAAGATGCGCTGGGTATCTCTCAAGCTTAGACTTTCATAGGCTCTCTCACTTGATCTGGCTATCTCAAATCTAATGGCATCAACGAATTTGTTGATAAAGAAGTGATAGGCTTCTAGGGGCACTTTCTGTTGTTGGTTAAGGATTTTGTTGTAGCTGCCCTCCACAAAGTGCTGCTCCAAGGATACGGGGACGCTAATGTAGACGTTTGAAAGCTCTTCGATTGGGATCAGCTCGATTTCAGTGTGATATTCAGAGATTTTATTGTAAGAGAGCAAGTAGAGGAGGTAAAGTCCAAGGATAGCGTACATCTTTTGAGAAGGAGGAATCAGGCCACTAAAAATAAAAATGAGATTAATTTCATCAACTATTACTAATCAAACTTACGAGAATTCATCGTAGTAGGTTTTCAAGATGTTCATGTGATTCTCATACTCTTGAATATTCTACTTTTCAACGCTCAAGAATAAAAGTGATTAATTATAATATAATGAAATTTTCAATATATTATTTAGTTAATGTAGCATACTCATAGACCTCTCCTACAAGAAATAATATGGTTAATAATCCTGCTCGATCAAAATTAAAATTCTCATAAAAATCAAGTTCTTACTTGCTAAGATGCATTCTCTAGCATCTGGCTGAAAGCATGGTGGTATGTTTTGGAAGAAAGTCAAGTCAATTTTGAGTTGCCTCACGATTTTCTCTCTTTCCCCAAGAGTTGAAGAGTCCTCACTAATTGACTTCAGTTTTTAGAGTCCATTAACTACGCGATCGATATGACTAACCATTTTAAAGTTTATGTTTTAAATTATTAAAATTTTTTGGTTAACAATTCAAACGATTCTTAATAATTTTATCATCAAGTCAAGAGAATATTAGAATAATAAGAGAGAAAATTTAATTAATAATTAGGGGAGTAGACTGAGGGAACTTTGCTAAAGTAGAAATATATAATAAATTAGGTTTAAATTTATATTTTGAGAGGGACATTGAGGATATTTAATTTGCTAGGTAAATATTAAAATATACAAATAATTTAAAGATATTGTAAATGAGCTCTCGGGGAGAAGATTAGGAAGAGAATCAGCCTTTCGTTTATAGGGCTGAACCTCTCAATGTTTAAATGGTAAGAATCACACTATTATTAACACCTCTCATAGATTTAAATTTTAAAATAAGATGCAATTAATATAATAGATATGATTCAAATAAAAAACTATTCTTTAACAAATCCTGATTAAATTCTAATTAATTTACCTATTAAACAGTTTAAAATTTATTACAGAATAGATTAACAGTGCCAAGACCACAATCGCTAACAATCATCCATTAGGCAGAATTCCACTCTTGAAGGCCTTGCCCTACTTGAGTCTCTGCAAATGTTTAATGAAGAAGCCCAAGAAGGACTTCCAAATTGGACTAAAGAAAGCACTACTGAAGAAGATGGATATGAAGATGCCCAAGACTGATATCAAGCTAGAGGAGGATCCCTTCCTCAGACTTGGTAAGTAAAATTAACAGCTATAAATTTCAGCAAATGCTAAGGCTTAACTCCAAATTTATATCAAAATTTAAACCCTATAAATGGGGTAAAAAAGCTGAACATTTTATACATGACTCTAAGTTACTTAATGAACTATTCTATAGGTTTTGGAATGAATGCATACTTCGAAAAATTAAAGTTCTTCACCATTCTTATGTTGCTAATGTTTATCTTTTCTCTCCCTGCGATCTCTATTTACAAATCGTACAATGGTTTATCTAAATAGCCTATGGCTATGGTTACTAAGTATTCACTAGGAAATATGGGTACTCCTTATCAATGATTAATTTAAAAACTTTTTTATAGGTGGATCTGAATCACTATGTAAATTTGCACCAATGGATTCCACAAAATTGACGCTTGAGTGCACAACTGGCTTCCTTGACCCAGTAAACGCTATCTACGGTATTATTCCAGAAGACAGTGATGTTGTGAACTTCTGCATGAACAATAATATCACAGAGAAATGCTCAGTGTCACTAGAAAAAGAAAAAATTAACAAAATTTTGGCTGAAAAATGCACAGATGTTCACAGATGTGAGTTGAACATTGATGAAATCAGAAAAACAGTATAAAATTTCCTATATTTTTTATTAAGCCTTCGCTGAGAAGAATCACAATAGACTAGTCTGCACTGACTCTCAAGCAGATTTCTTTATTTAAATCCCCTGCGTAGTTCATGAGGAGGAAACCATTACCCGCCAAACTGAGGGTTTATTCATAGGTTGCATGGGTGTTTTTATGGCTCTTTTCTACATCATCACTATCGACTACTTGAGATGTATCTTCAAAAATCAATATATCGAGTGGGATGTTAAAACTATTACCGCTGGAGACTACTCAGTTGAAATGGATATTCCAGAGAGAATGTGGAGCAATTTCCTGAGAGACAAGTATAACCCCAGTAAAGGTAAGACAAAGCTTGAGCAATTCAGAAATTACGTTTAAAGAGAATCATAAATTTACTTCATTATGATATTTAAGAACTGGAGCAAAGACTAACTGACATGCCTGATTTGGGATACGAAGATGAAACCCCAGAAAGAATTAACATTTCAATGTTCACATTTGCTTTCGATAACTCCTTACTTATTAATCTCTTGAAGCAAAGAGGTAACGCAATCAAATTCGAATAATGGGATAAAATGAGAGAACTTAACAAGCAAATTGATGACTTAAAGAAAAATAATACGGATAAATTCAACAAGCCAGTCACAGCTTTCTTGACTTTCGAAAATGAGGAAGGTTTGAACAGATGCAAGGCTTACAATGAAGTTGTAGAGAGTGATTCTGAATACGCTCACTGTTTTATTCTTTGTTTTTAAAAACAAATTATTTCTCACATGAAAACACTTCTTGGTGTTGAACTAGACTTTGAAGAAGCTTCAGAGCCAACTGATATTATCTGGAAAAACAGACACTTCACAAGTTGGGATAGATTCATAAGAACTTGCTATATTGGAATCAAGGTATTCATCCTGCTTTCACTTTCCTTCGTTTTGATATTCTTCTGTTCTTAAGAAGCTAACAAGCCACTTTTGAAGTATCCACCCCTCAATTGCGAGGAAATGGAAGAGACTTAAGGAAATAGTTTCTAGATTAATGCTTATGGAGAATGGGATAGAAACTTCAACGAAAAGGGAAGAGAAATTGACGAGCCAATTTACATGGGTGTTCTTAAGTGCTTCTGTGACAGAAATATGTTAAATACTCCAGGTTTCTCAAAAAATAGCTATGTCGAAGGACTTAGCATACACACTGGATTGAAGGTCGAATCTTAAATCTGCAAGAAATATGCCAGCGATACTTTTAACGCTAAAATCATTGGTTACTCCATGTCATTCGTAATTGATTTTTAGGAATATTTGTATATAATTGTGTCTATCAACTTTATCCTTAGACTTGTTCTCATTAACTGGATTAAATGGATTGGTCACGACACTCATTCTGCTCAAATTAAAGCTATTTGCAATGGAGTTTTCCTGGCTTAGTTCCTTAATAGTGGTATCTTGCTTCTCTTAGTGCAAGCAAATTTCGGTGAAATCATGAAGGACTTTGACACTGAAATTGAAGGATTTGATCCCACTTCAGTTATTAACAACATCTTCAATGGGCCATTCTACGACTTTGTTCCACTTTGGTATACTGCAGTCGGATATATAAATATTAATTTATATTGTTTTAAATAGATACAAGGTTGTTCAAACTATGATTATTATGTGTGTGTTCCCTCTTTGCGAGATTGGAATTAACAACAATTATTTTATAATTTTAATATTTAATTAAAAAATAAGCTCGTGAAAATTATTAATACAGATTATTCTTTTTTATCTTTATAAACAACTAAAAATTAAGCATACTTTGTTTAAAAACGAAATTTATTGTATGAATATATTTAAAACAAATGCAATTACCTAAATTATTTATTTAATATTGATTTAATTTTTTTAAACTAATTTTTTATTTTCCTTGGAAGTTATTTAATTAAATTTGATGTATTTTATAGAATTTTCAAGAAACCTTAGTGATTTAGATGCCAATAAAATTAATAAATTCGTGAATATGAACATACATTATAAAAATGAGAGAATATTTTGCATAAACTATTTAGTGTTTAGAATGGGTTATGGACCTCTCTGGATTGCTAGAAAGCTAGACAGCAAATGGACAAATGACACATACACAACTTAAACCACAAACATGCAAAGATACATCGACATTTATAGTTATAAGCCACAAAACTAATGATATTAAAACGAAAATATTCTAAAACACTCTACAAGTTTTTTACAATAGTATTGCTGTTACTGGAGATTATTATATACTAAATTGAATAAGAGTGTAATAATCTAGTTCATATAGACTGAGATCACATTCTTGTGCCATACTTTCAGAAAAAGGAGTTGGGTCGCCCTATTAATCTTTATAAAATAAAACTCTCTTCTTGAATAGATCATGCCACATTAATAAGGTCTTGTGATTACTTTGTAATAAATATATTTTATAAAAATGTTATATCACTTGTAGAATATTAAATTTTGTAATCATTTTAATTTTTATTGCATGTTTTAATTGTAAGAAAAATAAGTATTTACAAATTTAAAGATCATTTTTCAGGGAATTATTTTTAATTGACTCCTTTTATCCTTATTTTGTATCCCAGTTAAGTAATAGCAAGCAACAACATTTTATAATAGATAATCTAATTTCTGTAAATATATAAATTTAAAGATATTTTTGGGGTTATAAGTGGACCAGCATACATGATCCATTTCAAGTACTCTGGAATCATGAACATTACTTTCATCACTATGATGTACGGTATGGGACAGCCAATCCTATTCTTATATTTATCACATTTTATGTAATATTTTCACTTTTTTTGGTATATATTAACCATATTTCCTATTCTTAATTGCAGCCATATCTTTCTTCATTTTATACACTCAGGAGAGAATTTTGGTTGCTTATTTCTATCAGATGCCACCTTCCTTTGACGATCAATTGACTAAAAATGTCCTAAGTAATTCATTAAATTATTATAAAATACTATTTATTCTTAAATTTTCTAATGATTTAAAAATTTAAGAAATTCATTTTTTAATTTGCTTTATATAAATCCTATCAATGTATATGTTTGTCATCATGATATAATGTGGTAATATTTATACATTATTGAATGTGAGATGGGCTGCTGTCTTCTACTTATTCTTCGGGTTCTGGCAACTTGGAAATAAAGTCATTTTCTAAAACTTCTGGAGTTATATTACAGGGATATAAATCTTGTAAAATTATATATTTTAATTATATAAAATCATAGGTTTCAATTTTTATACTAAATTTATATGAAATATTTTTATAAGATGAAAATGTAAGTTAATTTATTTACATGGTTTTATTCTTTAAAATCAAATTTAAAATAAAAACACATCTCATTTTTTTAAAAATATTGAATAAAATATTGAATAAAATGTTAAAATAAACCCTATAATTACAGACACCTAAGATATTATGCTCTCTGGTCATACTTTCGATAGCATCAAAGTCGACTAAAGTTCACCACTACTCTTAATGGGTCTCGCTGTTTGGATTATTATCATGCTCTAAACACTCTTCAAGAAGCAACTTAAGCTATATAAAAACAATTATAACTATAGGATAACTAGGTTTTATGATTTTTGCATTGAATTTGTCATATAATTAAAATACAAATTAATAAATTAAGGCATGGGGCTACTCTTTCGGAGGAGCTAAGATCAATCAAAACCCCAAAACCCTTTCAGTAGTTTGATTGAGTTTTTGATTGATAAAAGTAGACTATTAGTGCATACTTTATTAGGGTTTTAATAGGGTTTATGTAGGGGTTTAATATTTAAATATTAGTATTTTAAGTGAGTATATATGCGAGGTTTGGGGTCAGATTATGACAGTGAGTATATAGATTCATTGTTTAAATTGCGATATGGATGTGATGAATATAGTGAATAACTCAAGCCTGTTCTCAATTATACGTCTATAGGCAAGGCTACTCCATAAATTTCCAGCAACTGTGACGTCTCACTGTCTATTAGCATTGAATTTAAAGAGATAGCATCTTAATTCTAAGCCTAAGAGACCCTTAAAATTTTGGCAGCATCATATTGAATATCTTATTAATGATAAGACTCTTAAATACTGGGCTCATTTCTCTCTAGCCTAGAGGGCTGTGATGTTTCATCGCCAATTTCCTGAGCTTCACATCTCTGCTTAATCGATAGCTAACATATATAGAAAGAATGGAATATCTTACAAGACAGTCAATCGCATTAAGAGAGTGATTGACTTTAATGTTCCATTTTATAAGGATAATTTAAATTATATATTCGATTAAATGCAAAGTGCTTAAGAGCATAATATAAAGTTCATACACGCTGATGAGGCAGTATTCACATTTAATACCTTCATATCAAGGTCTTGGTATAAGAGGTACAGCAACATTGAAGTATATGATTAAAAGGTAAGGTTTAAACTCATGCAATACTTGGTGGAATAAGTGAAGATAGTGGCCTCGAGACTTAGGTTATTCACCCTCGTTCTATAAAGACTGAATAATATATTAAGTTCTTGCAATAACTCAGAGATAAGTACGCTGACTAAGAGATTATTCTATTCGTTGATAACTTGTCAGTTCATAAAACTGAAAACTCAAGGAAGGAATATGAAAGGCTAAATATAACACCTGTATTTAATGTTCCTTACAGCCCTTATTTCAAAGAAATTGAGCTATATTGGGGCCTATTGAAAGGCCACTACAAGAAACTTCTACTCTACCATCTGATGCATGATTTAAAGATTGATACAGTCAATTTTATTAAGAGTGCTGCTAAGAGAGTCAG
>ARYC01007080.1:0-16579 GCA_000711775.1 Oxytricha trifallax
AATAGGGAGTACCTACTGGAGGTCAACCTTAAAAAGATTTACGGAGAAGCATTGAAAAACTTGCTCCAAGTTTCACAGATTGATTTCCATTTTTATCAAACTTTCTCCATTAAATTGCTCCTAATAATGTTTAATTATTTTAGGAGGTCGCCAAATTAAGTTCAAACTTTATTAGGAGTTAAATTTTAAGGTTAAAACTTAAGTAGGAGCATATTAAATTAAAAAATGTTTAATAATTTTACCTCCAAATTAAGTTCAAACTTGATTTGGAGGACCTCCTAGAGAAACAAAACTTCATTAGGAGTATTTTAATTTACTAAAATGTATAAAATTCTCATAAAATATGTCAACTTACAGTCTTTTATGGTTAGTTAATTTTCTTACCTCTCAGCAAAGAATCTACCAGAGTGTCTTATACACTACTATATTAGTTTATCTAGGTAGATTTTATCATTATTATAAGAAAATATATCAGAAAACTAAAATGAGCGCTAACCTTTTGAGAAGAGCGGCATTACTTGGATCATGTCAATAAAAGTTATCATTCCAGCAACCAAGAAAAGTAGAGACCAGAGACGCTTGGACTCAGTGGGAGCCTACTTATGACAACTTTGACCAGTCTAGCTTTGAGATTTAATATAAGTTAAGTAGGAGGTTATAATAGAAGCTGTCAAAATTGAGGAGGAAGTTAAACAACCCTCCATAGAGCATTAATAAATACCAGCCAAAGTTGACTATTAATGCAAAGAATGCAATAAAGTTTTCCCTTACAAGTAAACTTATAAGAGAAACTTGAGAGATATACACAACGATATGCCAAGGTTATATCTCAAGCATTAAAAGAAAAATGGGAAGTATGTCTGTGAGTTCTGTGAGAAGCCATATTCTCATACTAGAGACCTCAAAGTGCACCTAAAGAAAAAGCACAATTAAAGTTTTGTCTTTATTCATGAACCTACAGGGAATAGATTCCTCTAAAAGAGAAGATCAAGAAACCCAGTGGAGTCTCTTAGAGTTGAAGTCTAGAAGTAAGTTAAAATGAAGAAAGCAGTCAAGAACTTTCCAGTCTCTGAGATCAATAAAATCATGGTTAAAATAGAGGCAATGAAGATTCCCATATTAAAAACTATTGACTTAGATTCTTGCCTAGAAAGCTACCTCACTCTTGAAGATAAAATAAAGAAGACAGTCATTACTGATGACTAATATGCTTACAAGATATATCCATTCAATTACTTCTTGCTGATGACAAGTTCAAAATGGAATTTGCAAATGAGTATTATGCTCTTTAAAAGGCAAAGTTAAATGAGTGCAGGCATATCATATAGCTTGATGCTATTTTACTTGGTAAAGATAATGTAGCCTACAGGCTTCCATTACTTGAAATGACTTACAGAGAATTCTTATCTGACAATAGATGTCAGAGATAAATTGGCTAGATTGTATAGCAGATAGTTGAGGGGATTGAAGTGCTTCACAAGCTAGGTTATGTTCATAGAGACTTAAAGCCAGAGAATATCATGTTGAATTTTCACCCTCTTAGAGTTTATATTATAGACTTCAACAGAGCTCAAAGAGTGCAAGCCTCTGCATAAGGAAATGTATACGGTACTCCTGGATATTTTCCACAGAGAGAGGATTGGAGAGATGGAGACACTTAATGGGATATCTGGGCTCTAGCAATAATAATAATAGAGAGCGACATGCCAAGAAACGATTACTTTAGCTCAGAGGTGAGAGAGATTCTAAGCAGAGAATCAAACAATATCTCGATAAAAATAAAATAAATGGAGGTCTCAGAGAACTTGCATACTCAACTATTATCAAGCCAAGCTAAGCGAATTAACAAACAATAGAAACAATCAAACATCAACTTAGAAAGATAAAATTCAGAGAACTGCCACATGACTCTAAGCTTATGTTTGTGTGAAATACTTTAAAAACTCGCTTGTTATACTCACTTAAAATACTAATATTTAAACATTAAACCCCTACATAAACCCTATTAAAACCCTAATAAAGTATGCACTAATACTCTACTTTTATCAATCAAAAACTCAATCAAACTACTGAAAGGGTTTTGGGGTTTTGAATGCAACTCTAGATGAATTCAATATAAATTAAAAAATAAAGGTATAAAAGAGCCTAACTAGAAAAAAGTTAAAAAAAGAATCAGGTTTGTTACAACAAATAGATCCACAGTTGACATAAAATAATTTTGATAATTCTTAACAATTAAAATAATCAGATTCGAGTATGAATTTAATTACTATTGATAATGTTAGTAGTATGATGTCACCTCATACAAGTTTTTTGGGAAAATATTTTATAAGACAATAAAGAAATTTTAAAATTCTAAGAAAATTACTTTTAATTTTGACAAATAATTAAAATTAATTAAATTTTGATTAAGTTAAATGAATGTTTAGAATCATAAATAAATTTCTTATGATGAAGATCCAAATTTAAATTTTAAAAATAATGTTAATTAATGATATATTACCAATAATTCTATTTTAAATTTTGAGGATTTTGTGTGGACTAAAAATAGCATTAATAAACTAAATAAGTTGGGCCTATAATAAATTGAAAACTAAATTTAGTTGGAAATTAATCAGAAACATTATTTATTATATATAAAATTAATTAATTAAACGAAATAATTTACCGATATTAAGAAAACGAATGGAGTCAGATTTAGTAGTAAACTAATAAATACTTTAATATAATTGATCTTATTTGAGAGGGGTAAGGGTCCTCCAAAAACTTATAATAATAAATCTCAAGTAAAATCTTTTTTTACAAATAAATTTTTTATTATATTTTTTAAATATTTTTTCCTTTCTGTAATTATGTGAAATTTGGCAACTATAACTTCTTAGACATTCATTTAATTATAATACTAGCAATATTATTGCTAAAAATAACTATATAGCAATTATAATTTCTTCCTTTCTTCATCACACTTGCCATTAAACTTCTATTTTTTTTAAGAATTCTATTTATATTATTATCTCACTTTATTTTATGGCAAGACAATATTTACATATTATTTTAATTGAAAATTTTAAAAGATTCTTAGCATTCCCCCTTAACAAATTCATTTTTTATCAATTTATTAGAAATTATTTTCTATGTAGATTCATCAGTAATATATATAATGAATTTGTTATGCTGGAAACTTCCCCCCCCCCTAATTTTCAGTATAAAGCAATATATTTAAATCAAACTAATCATTAATCGCTCAACTTTTTTTCCTGTTATTTTTAAAATTGTACTAAAATAATATTTTTATATCATTAAATAATTATCTACTTATTATAAATAAATATATCTTAAAAGAAAAATTTATTGAAAAATCTGAAAATTTTCTATATATTTAATACATAAATGTGAATTTAAAAAAATCAAACATAATGTTAATTCTTTTGTAAGTTTAATTAAATATTTACACTTAAGTTTAGAAACTTTTTAAAAATAAAAACATATTTGAAGAGAATATTTAATAATTTATTTATATAATTGAAAAAATCGAAATTTGTTTCATGTTTAAAGTAAGAATTGAAGGAATGTTTTACATATTTAATTGGAATATAAAACATAAAGAAAAATTTGGGGCTTATATTAATTTTTAAAATAAATAATTGATACTATATGATCAGCGAAATTATTTATGAATTAAAACAGTATATATAAAAATAATCTAAATTAAAGAAACTTGAAAGAAATTAATTTAAAGTTCTTAGAGATATTAAATGAGAATCAATGGTTAAATCTTTCATTGATAAAATTAGCTTTGAACAACTTTATTTTCTTTATAATAAATATTATTATTAAATATAAAGATATATTAATTTGTTTATCAAATAAATTTGTCTAATCAATATATTAATATTATAATTTTTTTAAAAAAATCATCTTTTTCAAGGATATCATTAGCTGTAAAATATGAATATTCAATCATTTAGTTCAATTTCTATCTATTTTTCTTTTGGCATACTAATTTTTTGTTGATGTCTTTAATTCAACTCGTTGTAGCCCTTATTACTTTAATAGCTCAAATTTTTTTGGTGATTTTTTGACAATATTTGCATTTGCTTGGTAAATGGGTCTTGTAAAGACAAGTCTTTTTACCATTGATATTTTTCAGTTTTCTTGGATTTATTTAATTTTTAATCGTGGCCTTTGCTTTTTGGGCCAAATTAGGTTTTGATATCCTCATTTTAAAGTTTAAGGATGTTATTTAGATATATTTTTAATAATTTTAAATTAATTGTTATCAAATTCTTTACCAGCTTGAGTATTAAAGAGTAATTTTAAAATAAAATTATTTATTGTCTATTTCAACTTGCTGTTGCTTTTGAACTTAAAGATGATTTTATATTAAATTATTAAAAAGTATTTAATATTTAACTGTATAACTGATTGCTCCGCTTTTAATTTTTGGAAAGATTTTAGTTGAAATGAGTTATCATTGCCTTCACTAGAAATTTCTTCATTATACCATGAAACAACTTTTGCTGAATATTTCTTTCAGGCTTTTCATCATGAGTTTGGTTTCCCAAAATATTTTCGAGAATTTTCTTACTCTTTCTATTTGATAATTTTAATATATGTTTATTTAGTAAATATTACTAAGAAATAAAAGATATATTGTTGTTCTTGCAATCTGTGAAGAGCTCAATCATATGCTCTGCTACCTACTAAAGTTCAAGCTCCCTTTTTTCTATTTATATCTCTTTCGATTCCTCAAGCTCTGCCTTTTCTAAATTTTTTACCAACTTATTAGAAAGCATGTTTTTATAGAAAATGGCACGAGTTTTCTTTAGTATTTATTTAGATAAACCTTTGACACTAATTTCAACACTTGCATCTAATTTTATTACAAAAAATAATGTAGATTTTTTTAATCTACTTTATGATACTTGAGATGTCAAGTTGCTTATCAATTTTTTCCTTAGCAATTTCATAGAGTTTTTTCTTAATTTAGATCTTTTTCGATTTACAGCAGCAGAACAAGAATTTCCTTAAGAAATCTAATAAGCTGTCTTTGAATATATATGAGAACGGTTTACGGGATTGAAGAAGCTTAATCAACCCTAAATTTCAATTGATAACTACGATTATTAATATTTTTTTAGATATCTAAATAAGAGTTGGGATCACCTTCTACAAATACAAATGATTTTGCATTAGAATTAGTTCTTTTTTTGAAGCTACGCTGACTGTTCATCATACTGTCTATAGCAGCTTCTGGGTCTGCTTCTCCACCTTCGAAATTTAATTCTTCAGTTTATCCATCTTCATGCTTCTAGATTTCCTATCTTGAGTTATGTGAATTAAAATTAATAAAATATTTTTTGATAATTACTAATTTGAGTTCTTAATTTTATAATTGCAGTAATTAAAGGAATGGAAAATTTTGACAGATTTTTAAATAAGATTTATAATTTTATTAATTATAAAGTAATGGCTATATAACGCATCTTATTTTTTCTCATATTATATTTAAATATTGCCTTGAATAAAGTATTAATAATTGAAATTGAATATATTTACAATTAAAAATCAATTTTGTAGTATAATTTAGATTATTTTTTTATTAATATCATGGTCAAATTGTCTCATATTTATAATAATTTAACTAAGTAATTCAAACAATTTCTATAAATATTTCACACAATTTAAAGCTTAGTGTCATGTGCCAGTTATCTAAACTTTTATCTACATTATTTGCTGATTGATTTCTTAAACATTGCCTAATTTATTGTCTTAACTTGATAATATTTGTGAAAATAAGCTTTTAGAACTCAATTAAGTTTTTCTAATCCAATTATTTTATAATTAATTAAAAAAAACTTTACTCTTATTTAAAGTTTTATTAACATCTGAAGTGGTAAATACATTACGATTACAGAGGATATTATAAGCTCTTTAAAATATAAACATTTTGTCTTAGGTTTTATTAATTATACAAACAATACAGTATTTTAATTTTTGGTTTCAAGTTTTTGGCATATATCTATAATAGTAGTCAATTATTTTATCGCATACTTTTTCCAATTAAACAGTAAATATATATGATCAATGCAAGATTTTGCCCCAGATTTCTGACATTAATTTATGAAATAAATTTTTGTAATCCATATCTTCTGATATTATTCATATTGATTCGTAATTTTGAATAGGCGTTTTATTAATCAAACCTTTAAAAGTAAATTTTTAATTTATAATTAAGCAGATTGGCGAAATGCCAAATATTAAAATAAAATAACTGACTTCCTAAAATAAGAATCTTTTTAAAGAAATTAATTATTTCATCTATTCTTTTTTTATAATTAAATTAAAAATTTAAATGAGTTGGGTTAATGATTTTTTCAGTTTTATTTTTATCTCCTATTTTAATTATATTAATTTCTGAGTAGAGAAATATCAAGATAGCTAAATATATTTACTAAAATTTGAACCTTTAGAAGTTACTATCTTTGAAATACCTAAAAATTTGATTAGAGTTAAGCTATAGTTGGAAAACAATATTATATATAGTTTGGTATCCCTCATTTTTATGAATTATATGGGAGGTTCTATAATGAATAGATTTTATTCGGAGTTTTTTTACAATCAAAATATCTTTCAAAAATGAGGAAAAGCATAATCAGATTTTTAATGTTAAATTACAATTACAATATGAAATAAACTGAATATTTTTAAACCTAAGCAAAAATTAAAGTATCTTGTTACTAACTAATTTTAATTAACGCCATTATTGACTAATTCTTCAGTTAAATATATTTGCCCAATAATTATTAAATTAATCTATAATTATATATTGTTATATTGAATCAATATTTGAAGAGTAGAACAGAAATTCCTAAATACTGAATAATTTAAATTTAAATTTTATCTTTAAATTATATATTATTTATAATATTACTGCCACCAAAAACGGCAAAAAAGCTCACAACTATTCCCATAATACTAACTAATATAAAATATTTTAATTATATTAAATTATTTAAAAAATACCTCCAGTCTCTGAGAGCACCTAAACAAAGTTTTTATTGATTCTTTCAACTTTCTTTTGCTCATTAGATATGGTAAATTTAATTTTAGCGTATTAAACCTATCAAATAAAATTGTATTAAATTTTTTTCGAATATTTTTACATTTAGATTAATACAAAAATTTTAATAAACTTGATTAATAAAAATTAATTTATTGGAGTTTAGCTTGGATTGAAAGATTAACTGGATTCTCGATTGAAATCACTCTGCACGAATTCGTATTCAAACTTATCCAATTATTCTGCCAACTTGGATTAGCTTCCTTCGGCAGAGTTCACTCACTTAAATTTATTTGAATAAAAATTTATTAAACTTATCTTAAAAAATTTAAACTTTGAATTTATTTAAATTCAAATAATATGACTGATATCTTATATTCTAATGTCTTGAAATTAGAAGTTGAAAAAAAGAAATCCAAAAAAAATTATTCTAATTTTTTCTTTGATATAATCCTCAGAGTCTACGACTGTCTTCACGGGGATATCTTCGAATTCATTCAAATCAAAATATTTGCTAGTTTTATAAATTCTAATGGAAGCTTTTTGCAAAAATGCGTTTATAGTATCAGGATCCTGGATGCAATTGTCACTCCCAGAGCACGGGACTATGTCAACTTGAAATTCATTGAAGTTTAACTTCAAATCCAAAGTGAATTACTAAAATATCAATTAATTATTCAAATTTATATATTTTTAACATAAGTTTTTAGATCTTTCTGAAGAAATAAATTTCCGATAAAAAATTTGACTATTAATCCCACAGTGAATTTTATTATATAACAAGAATTAGAAAAAAAAATTATTAATTAAATAAATATTTATATAAATTAACTTAGTAAAAAAAGACATAACTTAAAAAATTTATTTTTTTTATTATTTCACTTATTACAATTTTTCAGATTAAAAAAGAATAATTTAAGAAATAATTAAAAAAAATATTTTAATTAAACAAATTTGTATTTTTAGTGATTAATAATTATAAATAATATAATAATATAAAATTTCACTTTAAAAAAATTGATAAAAAATGTCATTCCTAAATAAAAATTATTAAAATTTTACATTATAATAGGAATCCATTCAAAATTGGGGAAATTAATATAAATTAAATTAATAAATAATTTAATTTGTAGCAGTTAAAGTAGACCTATTTAAATGATCTTGGGCTAATTCGATAGAGAATTCAAAATCACCTGGAGTTTATTATTGGCAGTACTATTTTATTTTTTTATATCAACCCTGGAGTTAGTTAACTCGAGTTTAATGGAAGATATAATTAACGAATTTGGAGGGGTTTATCACTACTCAGATGCGACAAAATAGTACAGCTATTAATAAAGTCAAGAAAATTTCTAATTTTAAATCAAATAAGCCAAAGTCGTTTAAATTAATCATTTTTAACTGCCAATAAGTTGGCCTATTTTATTTATTTTACAAAATTAGAATATATTCCGACAATTAAAAATAATTACTTAATCAATAAGTCATTTCCTTTAGACTTGCTATTTTTATTAATTTTAATAAAATTTCCAATTAGAATATCTTTAAAATGATGAATTTTGACTGATTATTTGAGCATAAATTATTAAATACTACAATAAAAATTGAATGTTTACTAAATTATTCAGCAGGGCAATACCACATGTCATTCAATAACATAGTTTTCCAATTTTTCATTTAAATTATTTATCATTTTGATAAACTTGCAATTATTAAAATGTTTTTAGATTGGCATAGAGGATTCTTTGATCATTAAAGAATTAATCACCATGCATTTATAACACCAAACATACTAAAACTTTGGGTAAGAAGTTTCATATCCAGGCTTATGAATAAAAAATTATAAAGTTTCCTTGCCAGTAATTTTTTCATTAATTGTTCTTTCAAACAACAAGAAAAAACTATTAGTGATTTGAATTACATAAGATATCTGATATTTATTTTTTTCTCTCTGTAAACATTTATTTTTCCTTATAATATGCATTATGATTTATGTTAAATTAATAATTTTAATTAGATTCCTATTAATAATAAATAAATTTATTCAAAGTTATAATAATATTCTTAATATTAGACGATAGATGTTAATAAAGGTTGTTTAATTACATCCCCAAATCAATTAATATTTTTTATAAAAAATCGAAAAATTTTATGAAAAATTCATAAAATTATATATAAAAATTTACTGCAAGAAAACTCCCACCAAAAATTTAATTTTAATAACATTAAATTGGAAATTTATTAATTTATTTTTTATTTCATAATGCAAGAATTATTTTTAATTTTAAATTTATAAATTGAGCGATATTTTGGTTTATATTCTATCTTTGAATGAACATTAATTTTACTAAATTTTATATATAACGATTTTTATATTAACAGTTACCTTCAAATATGTCTAGCGGAGACATGGAAATTCTCAATTGACCATTTCTTATCAAATATCTATATTCTAATTATTTATTTTTAAAAAAGGCTTTTAATATTGTAGGAACTTGAAATTTCTTATAACTATAAATTAATTAAAGTATTAAGTTTATGACAAAATATTTGGCTAAAAATTTTATTTGTAAATTAAAAAAAAATTATTTAAATTAGCTGGAAATAATTAATTGATAAAATAATTGAATTAAATTTTTATTCTGTTTTAAATGCCTTTATTTCGAGAAATCTTCTGGCATCATATCCTTCTGCTCTGATCTATATAAAAATCTAAAAATTTCTTTTATTTTTGAGACATATAATTATCTATATCGCGAAATCAAAGTCTTTCTGGGTAAACGTAAAAGTTTCTTATCAAATATAATATATTTGGTTATTTTCTTTGGAAAAATCCTTATACATCACAGTGGATTTAATAGTTGCTTCATTATTTTATACTTCTTTTAGCATCAATCACTTAAAATTATGTATTTTCTCTTATGTGATAATATTTATAACATAATTAAATGCAAAGTATCCAATAACCAAGATATATGTAATGAGACTCAGCAAGCCACCAAAGAAGGTCTTATTGGTTGGTTTGCCCTTATAGTTTAACTAAATTTAGTGTCCAAACATATCGATTGAACTTACGATCTCTCCAAATTTTCTGATTTAAAGAATAAAATATTAAAAATTAATATAAATTTAGGAATATTGCTTTAGAAGGAAAAAATATTCTAAGTTTATCATCTAATACCAATTAATAGTGAATTTTTAATAACCCTATTATTTTTATTAATTTTTTAAAATAAACAAATTTAATTATAATTATAGTAGGTTTTAAAAAAATCATTTTTTTAAATATTAATTTTCCATTAATACTTACAATTATTAATAAATGTTATTTACAAATTCACTTAAAAAAATATTAATGAACAAAAATTTGCATTTAATTGAATTTTAAAAAATCTAAAAATTCAAATCAAAAATAAACAAAGTCTATATATATATATTTATTATTTCTGCACATCAATGATTATAATAATCAGATAATTTACAGATATTCAAGAAAAATTAATACTGATTTTAATTTAATCAAACTAGTTCCCAATTGATTAATGAAATGAATTTAATTGGAAATATTTTAGTGAAATCATTTATATATATTTCTATGATTTATTCTTAATTTTATTTACATTGATTTCTCAAGATATAAGCTTATAATCTATTAAAAATTAAGAAAAATAGGGAAAAAGTTCATAATTATTATTATTATTATTATTTAAAGCTGTATGGAATTAATACTGGAGCTTAAGCCAGCCAGTTTTTATATAATCAGATATTTATACTATGACTTTTGGCGATCCAGCTTCCTCTTTCCGAGGGGAGTTACCCCAATATGTAATCGACTAGTTTAACATCGTGCACGTTCACCACTTGCCTTCTTGTGAGGACTTATGCGGTATTTCGCTACAAAAGTTCATAATGAATATAATAATTTCAGACTGTTAAATTGTTTTATATTTTAAAAAAATATTAAATTGTCTCAAAATTATAAACCAAATAAATAGTAATAATTTGTAATTTTATCAGTAATTTTACTTTAAAAAAATAATTGTAATTTATGAATCAAAAATATATTTTTATTTTCTTATATAGATTTATATTACAATTTATTTAAATAAAAAATTTAATTTAATATCACATTTCATAAAGAGATTATTAATATATGTGAAAAATATGTAAGAACTTTTATTTCTTCAATTTAAAACAATATATATTCATAACATTATATAAATTAGACTGTTTTTATTTATAAAGTAATAATTTTACATTACTACGTTTGCTATAATTTAAAATTTGATGCATATTTTAATGTATATTAAGGGATATAATAATGCAACAAGGAATTTTGAAATATTTAATCAATAAATTAATAAATTCTCTTTTAAAAAATCATATTGATTTTTTCAGTAAAAAATATTTTATTACAGCCTGTAATACAAGGAGATTTTTAACTGAGAGTTTCATTTTGATATGAAGTTTTAATGTAATAATTTAAAAAGTATTTATGATAAAATGCAGATGGCTGTTGATAATATAATAAAGTTAACACAAGCTAATGAGGCTATGTTCACATTCAATACTTTTATTAATATGTACTGGCTGCTTGTCGTATCACCTAATGAATGACTTAAAGATAGATACAGAAGACTTGATTCAGAGTCACTGTAAGAGAAGGAAGAATGAATGTTTATAAATAAGTTTTAGATTTAAACGAATGAATAAGTTCAAATATTAAATTAACCAAGAAAGGGATTCGCCTTCTCTTTCTTTTCTTACTCTTAAGACTTCTTTGGCCCATATTTCTTCTCTTAGTGCCAACTCCTGCATCTATATTCATCTCATCTAGCTTTTAAAAATCTTTAAAAAGTCCCTTGCTCATTCATGAATAGTATGTAACTTTCTTAAGTATTGCATTTTTTCATAAAATATTTACTAGAAGAGATGAGAGCACCTTATTCACCACTTATTGAAATTAAGAGTAAGACTAGCAACTTTTATGAATTAAAATTCTTCCAAGATTTTCTTTTAAATTATCAAAAGCAAAAAAATCTTTAACTAAAATAACAATTTAAATAATTATTTTTTATTTATCAATTTAAAGCTTCTTCTCTTTAATTTTTTTTTCTCATTTGAAAGGCAAAACATTTTTTAAATTTTGAATTGACTGTTTATTATTTTCACGCTTATTTTTTTTATACATTTTTAATAAGATTACAAATTTAATTGTGAAAAATATAACAACATTTGAAATTTTATTCTTAGATTTAATACAATAATTTTATTTGTTAACAAACTTTATATTTAAAATCAAATTTAATCTTCAAGATCTTTTCTGTCATTTTCCTACTAATATATAAATTTGTTAATTAAATAAATTAAATTTATATATGTAAATTTTAATATAATTTTCTCACTGTAATCATGAAATCTATGCTATTATTTTATAATTAAAATCTCTTTATGAATTTATTTATGTTTTTTCTGAGACTAAGAATTTATTTTATTTAATAATTTACTTGATTCTTAGCTTACTAGCTAATGTTCTAGTTCTTACTATGCTATTAAAATAAAAATATTTATAAGGAAATTTAAAAATAAAAAAAACGATAAATTAGGCATTTCTAATATTATTTTCTTATTGTATAATATTATTATTGCATTTTATATAGATAATTTAAATATATCTCGTAGACATAAATTAAATTTATATTGATTGTAATCATTGAATGACTAATAAATTTAGATTTTAATATTTATATAAATTAACTATTGACAGTTAAATATGATTCAGAATACGAAATTGCATTAAAATTTTAGTAGTTATTAGAGTTTATAACTACATTAAGAATAATTTGAAGTTGCAAGCAATAGTTTATTTAATTTTTAGATAGTAAAAATAATCATTTTTGTAATTTAATTTTGCCTGTGTTGACTAAAATTAAAGCAAATAAAAATCTTAAATCATTATAGATGATTTATTCAGAATAAACTAATGTCTATAAAATTCATTAAAAAAACCTAATGTTAATAATTAAATAAGAGTTAAATTAGATAAATTTAATTATATAAATAAAAAGTATCCCTGCTATAATATTAAGATGAAGGTTCATTACCCTTAAAAGATATATTTTACTAATTTTATTGAATGTTTTTTCCTTTTTAAAATTCTGCAAGATCAGGGCCCACTTCTATTTCAAAATTATCTTCATCTGTATTTAGCATGATATTCAAATCTCTCTAGTTATCATAAAAGAATTTTAAATAGATAATAATATATATTTGTATAAAAGTTTGCTTTTGATTTGATCTCATTACCAGTGTTCTGATTTTTATATTTTTACAAATAATTAAATTATTGTGAGGGATTAAACAATTTTTCTATATTTTTGATAATTTAATTATTGAAAAATTATGTATTGATTACTTGGCAAGCTATTTAAATTAATCCCTTAATCATCATGAATCAACATAGCTCTTACAAGAGATTTTCTCATAATTCCTGTAAATAATTTCTGCTCAAAAGCGTTCTATTTGGCAGCAGGATTTGACTTAATCTGCCTAAATATTATCTAAAGATTTTCATGCTTTTTGGATTTTAATATAGATAACATTATTTTCTAAATTTCTTAATAAATTAATCTTAATTTTATGATTTTACTCCTTGCAATCTGTAAAGAGCTCAATCATGTTTGTTGCAATATCTTAAAGATATCCCTCTCGAATTACATTTTTATTCTTTTGCATAGTTTTCTCTTACTTTTCTTTTTATCTGAGAAGTTTATTGGAAAGCATGTTTTTCTTAAAAAATGGCACTAATTTTCTTTGGTAACGACTTAAATATACTCTTTATACTAACTTCAAAACCATTTAATTTTAAAAAGTATTATTTATTTAAAAACCTTCATCTATTTAATGATATTAATGGAACTTAAATAAAATGAGAATATTTAAGATTAAAGATTTTTACATTTAACTGTAAGTTAATTTGTGCAGATTTTAGATTAGTCAGAACACCAAGCTTAGCATATTTTAATAGGTATTTCTAACTCATAAAACGAATTACACTTTTATATTAAAAGGTATATGCTTCTATTACATTGTTAATTAATTTACAGTTTCTATCAATAATTTATAGTCAAAATTAACTAAGTTTAAATCTCAAATAACTCAACTTTAGTTTAATTAATGATTATTAGAGCATAAAAGAATGAGAAAATTTTGAGAATGAATTGAATAATTGAAATTGAACAACTATTTATTTAGTTGTCTTAAGAGAAAAACAATTTCTCACATAATTAAAAAAATAATATAATCGCTTTGAAATAAACCAGTTTCCTTTATAAATAACCCAATTATTTATTTATTTCATAATGAATTCCACAATTAAATTTTATTCATTGTATATTATGAATAATCAAGCTATTGATTAATTTTTCTCTTGGCTAAGGAGTACAGCTGCTTTCTGAGTCTGAATCTTCTATTATTAATGCAACAGCAAAAGTAAGTTCTAATAAAATCTCTAAAGCTGTCTTTAAATATGTATTAAAATGGTTTGCGAGATTGAAGAAGTCTTATCAAGCCCTAATTTATTTAAATATTTCAGATTAAAAAATATGTTATTAAACCAATATAAGAATTGGGGTCTCCTTCTACAAAGACAAATGATTTTGACTTAGATTTAGAAATTGTGGGATTATTTCTACTTTTTTAGCTTAGGGAGTCGAAATTATCTTCCTCTCCGCCTTCTAATTGCTACTCCGATGAACCCACAAACTTGTAACTTTCATCCCGTGGGTTATAATTACTCAAACAAGTATAAAAAAATTAGTTTTTTTATTTTCTAAGAAATTCCAAGGCCTTTATTTCAAATAAAATATTTTTAAATGAAAATATCTAACATCGATAGAAAATAAGATTCTATTTGCTTTTCGTTAAAGAAAATAATATCAAAATTTAATTTAGTTTTTTCCTTAACTTATTTATTATACTCCTTTGACATATGCTATTTTATTTATCTTATGAGCCCTGTGTATTTGGGAAGTCTAGTGGTCTTGACTCCTAAATCTGATTTTGTAAATTTAGGGGGAGGTTTTAAAATTTAATTTTTTTAATCTACCACCTAATACGGTTTTGAACTTTAATTTACCCTCCTAATTAAGTTTTATAAAAATTAGGAGCACCACCTAATTAAATTAATTATTATTAGGAGCAATTTAATGTAGAAAGTTAGATAAAAATGGAAGACAAACTTTGAAACTTGGAGAAAGTTCCTCCATCTTTATCTATTTATCTGATTCAGGTTGACATCCAAGTGGATCTCCCTATTTAGTAGTACAATTTTAGTAAGTTTAGAATGGATATCCATAATTTTAAATTTCATAAACATTTAAGAAACTTGAAGCAAGATGGAATCTATGAATGATGCAATGAAGAGAATTTAATCTCAAGATTTAATAGGAAAATTCAGAAGTAAAGAAGATCTTCACAGATACTTGGTATAGCAAGGTAAGTTTTCACTTATAACTAATTTATTAACCATAGTTGGATTGTTCTTACCAACACAGGAGGGAACAAAAATATCATTCTTAAAAGCATTGCTAAGTGAAGAGAAAAAAGCTTTTAAGTCTAATGAAATCAGAATGATCGAGATACCTAACTACCCTGAAATATCAGTAACAAACCTCTATGATAATGCTATGAATGATCCAGATGTTGCTCTCTACCTTCCATCAAAGCTGCAACTATCTAATAAGTTACCAGAGAGAAATTTCTTCTTTGGTTTTCTTGCAACTCTGAAACCTGAGTACTTAAATGAAGTTATTTAAGAAGCTCACAAGAAACGCTATAGCATCTCTCCTGAAGAAACAGAGAAACAGGGAATAAAAATCAGCGACACTTGGCTCTAGGAACTATAGAAGCATACATTCATCTCTAGTAAGCTTAGTCTTCTAACTTTATAGAAAAACCTGGCACTGCTATTTACTTGATGAAAGAGCGCAGCAAATTAAACAGAGAGAGAAAATCACAGGTAAAGCATGAATTGAGCAAGAGACTCTACAAAGATTTTTAAAAGCCAGAAGAGATGAACATAGATGCAGGAGCTGGCACCAAGAGAAGAAACATGGGCCCAAGCAAGCCATAAGAGGAAGAAAAGAAAGAGATGCCAAATCCCTTTACGGGCAATTTTAATATGTGAACTTATTCATTCGTTTAAATCTAAAACTTATTTATATACACAAAATCTCCCTTCTCTTGCGCATACTCTAGCTTTATCATCGCTGACTCTCTTAGCAGCACTCTTTATAAAATCGACTGTATCTATCTTCAAGTCGTGCATCAAGTGATATAGTAGAAGTTTCTTGTAGTGACCTTTCAATAAACCCCAATATAATTCAATTCCATTGAACTGAGGACTGTAGGGAACATTAAATACAGGTGTTATTATTAGCCTTTCATATTCTTTCCTTGTGTCTTTAGTTTTATGGACAGATAAGTTATCTACAAACAGAATAATCTCTTAGTCGG